>JAPYZD010002169.1:0-16920 GCA_030522725.1 Ichneumoninae sp. B BG-2022a | reverse complement strand
CCAATATATTTACAATTTCTCGTTTCCGTATAAATAACCGCTCGATCGCATTTTCCCACGAATTCGCGAGGTGAATTTCAACGAGGAAATTAAACTGCTATTCGATACACTATGCGCTCGTTACCTCGTTCCATATATTCCGAAAATCGCGATTAAACTTTCAGCGTGCATAATATCAACGTGGCGAAAATAAAAAAAAAATGAAAAAATCTCACGCTGCAGATAAAAAAATAAATTGACTCCCTCTTCGCGCTCTTCGCCCTCCGCCCTCCCCTTCGCCCCTCGTTATTATGTTTATTGTATGTTCCGTCCGCCCGGCCGGGCATCTTTTCGCCTTCCTCGAGCTCTTTCGAAACTGGAAATCTCTCGGGCTTGTCTCGTATCCACCTCGTCGCCGTTTCTCACTCTCGTCTCCTTCACTCTCGTTCTCGGCCGGGCAACACAGCCGTGTGTGTGCGCGTATTTTTATTTTTATTTTTTATTTCGTTCCTTTTAGGCCGTAATTCAAACCGTCGTGGGTCAGTTTAACGGGGAAAGAGGACATTGTATGCGTGCGCGTGTGTGTGTGTGAGAACATACGGGGTGGAAAGGCGAAGCGGACCAGGCGCGAGGACCGACGAGATAGTTTATCATCATTTAGTCCCCCGACCTGCCGCAACATTTTAAATCTCTCCTATCTCACCGGCCTCGCGCTCTCTCTTCCTCTCTTTCGCGCGAGAACGATTCGGCTCTCTTTTCGCCGAGCCCGAGCTCGCGTTCGCTCGCTCGCCCACATTCGCGCTCATCAAACACCCGGGCACGTTGCATTCATGCGAACTCACCGTACGCGCCACTACGTACATTCTACGTATATGCAAGAGTAAATACGAAATACAAAAAAAGTAAAAAAAAAAATGTTGAAAAAAGAACTAAAAAGAGCGAAGCGAAAGGTAGAATCGAGCCGAGTGCGACGCGGTGCGTCGGACTGCAGTCCGAGCCATCCGAGCAGTTTCGATCACTCGAGGCTACCTGCCGATTAAAGAAGATTAGCTTCCATACCGGCCATTCCTATGGAACAAGGTCGATCGGAGCTCCGCCAATCGGCGAGGCCGATTCACGATTGTGCTGGTGGAAATTGAAAATTGAACCGAGCGCAGCGTACGCGGCACTGCGTACGTTTTACATATACGCAAGAGTAAATGCGAAATAGTAAAAATAAAAGAAAGTACTGAAAAGGGCGCAGCGAAAGGTAGAGTCGAGCTGAGCCGAGTGCAAGCGCACGAGTAAATACGGAATAGAAAAAAATGTTTAAAAATGTTACAAAAACGGGTGAAGCGAAAGGTAGAATCGAGCCGAGCCGATTGCGAGACTACGCAGTGCGTCGGAGTGCAGTCCGACGTATCGTGCAGCTTCGATCACTCGGGGCTACCTGCCGATTAAGGTAATCCTTGCGAGTAGTGTTCACTTCGCATAAGTTTCAGAGTAATGAAGAGGTAATTGCAAACACTTCTGGATGGTAAAAAAATCTGAAAAAATCAAGCATATTAAAGGTGCTGAAAAGATTAATTCTACAATACACTTTGATTTTTTTTTATATGGAAAAAACGTGTATCAAGTTACAAAATTCAAAGTGAAAATGAACGAATAATTTTGATTAAAAAGAAGTTATGTTTCCGGGATATTTGTCGAACGATTTAATTTTCAATTTAATTTATTTTATCAATTTAATTTATCAATTCAACAATTCAATTTTAATTCAACAATTTAAATTATCATCAATTTGTTGATAAAATGTTGAAATTATTATTATGCAAAATGAATCTTTTCAGCCCTTTTAATACGCTTGATTTTTTTCATATTTTTATACCATCGACAAGTGTTGGCAATTGCTCTCTCATTGCTCTGAAATTTATACGAAATGAACACTACTCGCAAGGACCACCTTAACGAAGATTAGCTTCTATGCCGTCCATCCCTAAAGCACAGAATCGATCGGAGCTGCCCCAACTAACGAGTAAAAATTGAGCCGATCGCCGATTTCCAGATGGTCAGCCATCAGCGACACCCACTCTTGCTTCCTCAGCCTGCCCTCTGGCGCAGCCCTCCTTGACTTCTCCACCGTCCTCGCATCCTCCTCTTCCTCCCCCTCCCCCGCTTCCCCGGCGAAAACCTCGAAGAGACTCGTGATCGCGGAATTTACGCTAAGTGCACAGTGCACTCGCTGTACGGATCGGTAATTCGGAGAACGTGGTCTCGGGGTCCCGTCGGGTCGGAAGGTCGTCCCGGCAGAGTGCCAGAAAGACGGAGAGATGCAAACACTGTGCGTCCCTCCGCTTCGCCGCGATCGCGAGCTGACACAGTCGTGCAGGTTTCGCCGATGGGAACCCTCCGACCCCTCCCGCCGAAGGACCAAAAAAAAGGGCACGTATCCGAACCGAAGAGCGGAATAAAGCGAAAGCTCGAGAGAGACTACAGACCAAGAATCGAGAGCTTGCGGAGTCGGAGCTAAGGCATGCACTACCGGCAAGCGAACCGACCCCTGCATGTAAGCCGACGACGAGCAAGCAAAGCCGACTCCATACGACGGCGAGAGAAGGCCGATTCGGCATTGTAGCGCTAATTAAACCTCGGCTCGGTGCGCGTGTCACGAGTCACGGGAGTCACCCTGCGGTGACGTCACACGCGTGATTCCCATCCGTTTCGCCGTCCCTTCCTCAGCCGGGGTGTTTCTCTATACCGTTGCGCGCCGCTCTTCTGGCCGATCGTTGTCTCTGCGCTTTCCTGTGCACTCGCTCGGCTATGTACGTACCTAGCTTCTACAGATATATGCGCGCAGATGTGTATATATGGATTCTCGTACATACGCGAGTTACTACGACGTGTACGGCGTAGTAGGTAGGAACGTACACCCGTTCCTGGCACCGCCATCAATCTCGATCGGGCAGTACGATCGTGCGCGCTATATATAGGACGGTAGATACAGTACGGTGTAACCATAGGAAACACTGAACTAAACTGCGAAGACTATAGCTGCGAGGCAGTCATTGCATTCGCCACTGGTCGACCCGCACCCTTCCGAGCAAGCGGCTGCGGTAAAGTGGATGGAAAACAAACTTTCCGCGTACACTGGAAAAAAAATACATATATTGTTGCGACGGAGCGAAATCGACAACACGCGCATTTGGTTTTGAGGCGGATATTAATTACAATCGCAACTATTTATCTCGAGTACGAATTGTCAAACGTTTGTACAAAAATAGGGTTGGATCAACTAAAGATTCGGTTGGGGACGTTCAAATAAATATTTTGTTGGGACAGCTAAGATTAGTTACTTCAACTATTTTTTTATGATTTCGGCAAAATGTTTTTGATGCAGTAGAATGTTTTGTTCGACCAATTGAATATTTATTTGAAGGTCCCTAGCCGAATTTTTAGCTAATTAACCGCTTTTTTTTATCAGTGCTCGTTCAAAGCCCGATCAAGACTCTTATTATCTCGTCAGTAGATAATCTATACGTTTGTCATTTGTCATGCAGAGCTATTCCAGTCATCCACGTAATATTTTGTGTCAGTCAACATTTGTTACAATATTTATGATTGAATTAATCAAAAGTGCGATCAGATCAAAAGTACAATATATATATGATTGGATTGATGAAACGTCGATCAAAATCTATTTGGAGCAATGAACGATTTCTGTCGGCCGAAATAACGCATTTGAACGAATCTGTCCGAGTCTCGGTCAATACAACAATTTTTATTTTATATTTTCAGTGTGCGCAGCGATTTTTATGACCCGCCGCGATGAGCAGTCGAGAAAATATTCAATGCTGCCGACTGTAATTTCGGCCTGAGACGGAGAATAAAGGGACCTACTCATTTATTCCCCGTTTGCGTTATTGCAATAGCTTCGCGACCACGCGGTTTTAATTAAATGTGCAAATTTTCGTACTTTGTAACGCAGCGCGCAAGAAGCCTGGGGGCGAGAAGAATGGCGTTAATTGAGAATTTGCGTTTTACGAGGAAGTCATGAAAGTCAAGGAATTCGCGGGAAACGCGTGCACGAATGTCGGGCTGGTGGCTCTTGCGCTTCTCGATTCTCTCCTGAGGCCGACGCCGAGACCCGTCGTTGCTGTTTGCTTCTTGTTGTACTCAGCTGTCGGTCTCGGGCAGCGCGTTTAACACCTCGCCGAGATCTAATCGTACTCGCAGGAACTCTCCAGAACTCCGCTGTTACGTAGCATTCGTAGGTTGCAGACCTTTGTATTATATGCTGTAACATAAAAACAACACATGCTAACACGTTTCAAGTTCCGCAGCGGTTTTTAGAGACTGCTGACAATATCTGACTATCAGTTTTTCCCGTTGTTCAGCGAACTTGCAAACAAGTCGGTGACATTTTTTTCAGATAAATTACCCAAGACCGACTTTGTCCGGCTTTGTTTATCAAATGTACCAAACTGAATTCATCAAATTGGAGGAGAGAAAAATATGTTAACGCGATGATCCGGCAACCTCATTTTACCTGAGTAAAACAAGCTCTCTTTATCGTCTTACGCCTGATTTTTAGAAGTACCTAAAAATATCCCACTATACATTTGTATCATCATTTAGTGAAATTGCAAAGAAGCTAGTGACATTTTTTTCCACAAAAATCAACGAAGACTTTTCAACCAGCTCTGTTTATTGAATTCACGATATTGGATGAAGAAAAGAGAATGTTGCGCGATGATGCGGCAACCTCATTTTCCCTGGGTAAAAAAAGGTTCTCTTTATCGTCTCACGCTAAGTCCGCTGTGCCGCTGTGCGCGTCCGCATGTGTAAAGAAGGTACGGAGGAAATATAGTCGGAGAAGTCACAGTGCTGACCGCGCGTCCGAGTGGAGCAAAACCTTACCGTCCGTTTGAAGTTGCTGTACCGTGAAAGAACGAGTGCGCGGCGAGTATCGGCCTGGAAGGTATACCACGCGTAGCCGCTCCACAGTAGGTACGAGCGGTCCTATATACGGGGCCCGAGGAAGCCGAAGCAT
This sequence comes from Ichneumoninae sp. B BG-2022a, assembly GCA_030522725.1. Taxonomy (NCBI): domain Eukaryota; kingdom Metazoa; phylum Arthropoda; class Insecta; order Hymenoptera; family Ichneumonidae; species Ichneumoninae sp. B BG-2022a. The sequence goes on along the minus strand of JAPYZD010002169.1, from coordinate 11,912 downwards.
GAATATCGCGATCGTGCGGCTTTATAATTAATTACTGTTGCCAGAGCGCGCTCAGTGAAGTCGTTCGCTCGGCGGACAGGTAGGAACTTAACCCCGGTACGCATACGTGTATATCCGTATAGGACACCACTCGGGATACCCGAGGAAAGAGAGAGTAGAGGCCTCGCGCTCGTGCGAACGCGTCTTGTTTATCAATCTGATGAGAATTCTGAAGAAGAAGTCGAAGGAATAGACGAGTGCTTTACCGTGGCAGCGAGCCGATGCGGAATTGTTTTGTCCGTGGGTTTCTTTGCGTCGGCCGAGACGAGATCGCGAGGTGTCGTCCCGTCTTCATCCTCTCCATATAGATCGAAACGCATCTCAATCGCGATCCACCTCGCGGTCCATCTGGATCGGCGGCGCATCGTCGGAGATCGACATCTTTGGCGAAGCGGTAAAGACGGAGCTAAAAAGAAACCTTGCATTTCATTCCGCCAACAAAATATCCGGCTCGCAGTCCATCTGGTATCGATGATCGAGCAACCTCGAGAGCTCCCGGGTAAACTTTTGTCGGCAGCTTTCCGTTGCGCCGACACGCCCGACGTTGTTCGGCGTGAAAAAAAAGGATACGATGTGGACTCGTTTCATCCGCGGATTTCTTCGCGAGAGCTACGACGAGATCCCAAGGTGTCGTCCGGTCTTGATCCTCTCCATATAGATCGAAGCGCATCTCAATCCAGCGTCGACCTCTTCGCGGTTCGTCTTGATCGGCAAAGATCGACGCCTTCGGCGAAGCGGCAATGAGAGACCTAAAAGAAAACCTTGCATTTCGTTCGCCCAACAAAATATCCAGCTCGCAGTCCATCTGGCCTAGACGATCGAAAAGGCTCAAGAGCCGCCGGGTAAACTTCTGTCGGCAGGTTGCCGTTGCGCGGACAACCGGCGTTGTTCGGCGTGAAAAGAAGGGATACACTTGTAACAGTCTATTCGGAAATAGTATAATTTCTCGAAGCCGTGGCGTACAGCAAGAAGACCGGGGGCCTCGTCCGGGCTGCCTTCGACGGTTATCCGTCGGCTCGATCTGAAGATTATGTTCATTGGGAAGAGATATACGCCGCGTATACCGAACGGAGAAAGACGGAGCGAGAGGCCCCTGAATAAATTACGTTCCACCGTGGTACAAACGTGGGCGGGGTAAGGTGACGGCATTAAGATTAGGTCGAGCTCGAAGTGCGGAGGGACAAAAGGGGGGGGGGAGAGAGCGATGGGGGACGCAAGAGGGAAGAGAGCAAAGGGAGGAGAGGCGGCATGCCAGAAGGAGAGCAGGTGCAAACTTGGCCTGTCAGGAAGTCGCTTACAGCTCGAGGACAAAAGCTTCCCGAGGGACTCGTGTGCGCTCCCGAAGCGAGACCTGCACGGAGAGAGAGATCTCTCTCGCTCGTTGCTCGCGGAGGAGGATGGTAAGAGTCGCGCCGAGATGGAACGGAGAGAATGGCGCTCTCTAGAGCTGCGGAGTGAACCCGGCCCGGAGGATGAGGATGGGCAGAGGAAGAAGCTGCGGAACGGCGGGTCTTGCGAGAGGCGGAGTGAGATAAGAAGAAGAAGAAGACACAAGAGTGGAAGCGGAGTGAGAGAAGAGGGTGAACGGTAGGTAGGAGAGCCTAACTGTGAAATAACAGGGTGGCCTTCCGCCACCCTCGTTCACCTCCACCCGGCCGACTGCCTTGCAGCCTCGGCGAGCGAGGAGAAGCGAGCCTCATACGTCACTTCCTTACGGCGAAAAGAGGGTGGCCTACGGCTGAGGATGGAGAAGCAGGTTATATTGATTTATTTATACCGGAGGAGGAGGAGGAGGAGTTGGTGGAGGAGGGCTCGGAAGCGGCCTCCAACCCTAGGAAGATGCGATGGGGTTATTGAGAAAGTATACTCGTAACCCGCACCACCGACTACCAGTTTTTGATGTAACAAACTCGCCTTCCACATTCACCTCGGGCACGTCCGCGATGGATTCGTACATGCACTTTGCCTCCTCCACGTGCCGCGTGAGTGACGCTTCGTATTACTCGGTGAGCCTCTTCCTCTTCCTTCGCGGAATCGTCAACATCGAGCAGAGATCAACGCGGAAGCATGGGCATAGCTTCAAAAAACAAACAGACACTAAAAACCAAAAAATGGGAAAGAACATAAAGTATAGGCATAGCCAAGGAGGGGGGAAACGAGTCGGGCGGCGGATTCCTGCATGAACGATCAAAGGAACGCTGCCCGGGGACGTCAAATCAGAGACTTAGAAGGTTCACGGAGCATTCAGCGGTGGTATGCATCGGAGTTTCTCTTACTCGAGCTGCACTCTGGATGTGGAAACGTGCTCGCTATGGTCGATGGGAGTAACGTTCTAATTTATAACTGTCACCGAGTGTGTCTCGACGCGCGATCGTTGCAAAAATAAACGGCCCGGTTCGTTCTCTGGTCGTCGGTGCGAGGAGAGGTACGTCAACCCTCTGTGTGCAGTGTGTGGCTTTGGTATAAGTGCCGCGCATCGAAAGGACGGGAGCACCCGGTTTTCCTGACGGATACATGACGCGGTCATCGTGCATCCGAGGGATGGGTACACATTGCCTAGGAGACACGAGTGTACATTGGCCCGATGTTGCATCGGAGCAGAGTGTATACGGAGGATGAATCGTTGTCACGGAGCCGCTTATTTTACCTCTCACCCGTTCGTTCCATCTTGTTTAAACTCGCGGACTGGATATCGCGGCGTCACAGGGCGATGGGGGAAATTCGGAGATAAGTCGCGAGGACACGGTGAAAGCGAATGTCACAATCACGCGCACTCGAAGGCAAGTTAAACTCTCGGTTTAGTTGGGGATACCGTTGGCGGTCGTGACGACGGGGATGATCCGCGGAGAAATGTCTCACTTAGTTTTTGACCCTTTAAACGTTGGGGGTATGAAACGACCGTGAACTGTCAGTCGGAGTCCTCGAGACCCCAACATACGATGTCGAGTAAAAGACGGAATTGTAATTTCGGGTGGAAAACGTCGCTTAGTAGTGGTGGCATTACCCAGCGCTTATCAGTGCTCAGAAGACCGTCGGCTGTGCTCTGGCTACCTATGATATGGCGTTTTAGCGTAGGGCAGCCCAGTGTGGCGTCAGCGATCTGTCGTTTTGTTATGGCGCAATCCTACCCAGGTCAAGGTGCGAGGTTGATAAGGCCCGACCTAACCGTCGAAGGGTTACCAGAATTCGGATTATTTGGCCCAAAATCAAGCAACGATGTTTCATTTAGCTTTTTAATCCTTTAATCGTTGGGAGTGTGAGATGGCCGTGAAGCGTCGGAGTTCTTGAGACCCAAAACACAATTTCGGGTAAAAGACGGAATTGTGATTTCGTCACACGGGAAAAATTGCTTAGTTGTAGTTGTGTTATCCAGTGCTTATTAATAAGACTGTCGGCTTCAGTCTGGCTAACTACGCCATCCGGAAAAAGACCGATATGGCTTTTTGGGTACGGCAGCCAGTGTGGAGCCAGTGATGCGCCGTTTTTCTAGTTAGGGCGAAAAGCCACCTGGGTCGAGAGGCGGAGTCGATAAGGCCCCACCTAACCCTCAAAGGGTCAACAATGACCGGGTCATTTGGCCTAAAATCGAATGATGAAACGTTGGGCATTCGCTGTCTAGTTTACACGGTTGTTTCGTATCGGGACGTGAAAAGACGATGAACAAGTGTTTACCCGATCATTTTCGTGGGCCCCATGTGCGCCTCGCTCTCTTTCTGTAATTATACGGTTTGGCTGTCCCGCGGACGAAATGGTTTTGAGGAAGTGACCGGCGCAAAGCGATAGACAAGTGTGGCCGTATAATAGTCATTCGGTGTGTTGGTCGTAGGTATACAACACGTATAGAGACTCTCGAGAGACTCGCAAGGGAATGCTCGGAATCCGAAACGACTTTTAAAATTCCCACGGTAAATCAGAGTTACGGGGTTGCGACGGGGTGATGTGTATGATTACACCCTGTCTCCTAACGACTATAAATCTCTTCCGTCCCGGCGCGTCCTGTCCTCCGCAGTTTTTATCCGTCCATCTCTTTCTCTCCTCTCTTCTCCTCAACTCGCGGTCCGATCCTACAGGTATATTTAGAATACCGCGCCTACCTTCCTCGGATCGGTGTCTTGAGGGAGCTGGCTCGACCCTACGCGACATCAAACGGTACAAAGCTGAGCCGGAACCTCGTTGCGCATAGAAATACAAGGGTGACGCGAAAGCGAACGATACATCAGAGGATTACTCGAGGTTGGTTTGCCAGAGAGAGTTAGCCTAATACCGATTACACCCAAAAAGATTTCCAGTTACCGAGACTCTTTCGACTCTCATCGCTTTTACCTCACGCACTAATCCGTGATGATTTTTTGGGACTGGAAATACCACGATGATTTGTCCGATTCATCATACGGGATGAAAGTGATGAATATGGCCCAGGTCAATTAACACGTAAATCAATGGTCTATGGACCGGCCGTATTCATCACCTTTACCCAATAGGGTAAAAAAGAAAACGTTGATGCTATTTGGTAACGATCCATCCGAATCTTAGGATCGTTTCGAGGGTCATCGGCCCCTGGGGGAGTATATTAAACGCATTCTCGAGAGGTCCGATGATTTCTCATCCCGCTCGTTCCGTGAGAGGCATGGAAGCATTTAGCTAGGCGACGCGTAGTGTCCGGTGCTCCGTGCGTTCAACCGGCAAACTTCATCGCCAGTCGGACGCACAAGTCGAGCCATTAGCGTAATAAGGGTTATCCCTGCTATCCGTACCATATAATATATAGTATATTGGGGGAAGGGGGCAAAATGGACCCCTGTCCTCCATTCGCGATGAAACTCTGCCTTCCTCGAAAAATGATTTTAAAAAATAGTCCGTTTTGCCCCCCGTGCATGATAGAAAAAGCAAGCAAATTTCTCATTCGGGAAAGTCCATAATTATTTTCATGGTAATTCTACGAAAAAAACAAAACTTCCATATAAGTTTTGTACATATAAAAAAATGGTAAAATCAACAATATAAACAGTGCCGAGTGTCCCGAATGAGAAATGTTTGTCGATTATACGAATTTAATTTTTTCGAAAGTCCACAATTATTTTCATGGTAATTCTACAATAAAAGCAAAACTTCCATATACGTTTTGTACATATAAAAAAATTGTAAAATCAACAATATAAACAGTGCCGAGTGTCCCGAATGAGAAATGTTTGTTGATTATACGAATTAAAATTTTTTTAAACCCATTAATTCCGGGAGTACCGTGCCTGCGCGCGCACGCGACCCAGTTTTTCCAACGCGTATTCTGGAGCCCAGCGGGGATCCTCCAGGTGTATCGTGAGATATCGCTGATAAGCTCGGTTCATCGCTTATCCGCGGCCGAGTTCACGGCTGCGGAAGAGGTCGGAAAAAAGTACGAAGACGACGGGCGCGCGGGACGAAGGAAAAGGAGTACTCGCGGAAGCATGATATCCACCGGGATCGAAATATCGGGGGCAATGGGACCCCGCCGGGACTTGGCCACTACTACCAATGCTACAAACTCCCGGGCGCAAGCCGGCTCGGCCAACGCCGGCCCGACGCGCGGTCGTAATTCATTTTTTACGAGAGCCGAGTTTCGTGCGAGACCCCGGAAAGAGGTTTCACGCCTGATTTATGGAGTAACGATTAAATGCAGCGGAATAGAGAGAGAGAGAGAGATCAGAGAGAGAAAGAGCGAGTCCCGAGAATTCTCCGGTCCTTTCAGCTTCGACAATGTATAAAGACAACGGATTCTCGATTCCCGCTGCGAGCCTACCGGACTACCTACCTTCTTTATTCTCCGCATTATATCCATCTATAGGCAACACTTGGACGGTCCGGCAAGCCGGCTTGATATACGACCTCTCCAATATACATAAAACCATTGATAAGTATTACATTGTACCGGAACATTGTCTTGTGGGTTTCTTCCCGGAATTCGCGGCTTTCTTTCCGGACGGGTTATTTTTTTTTATATACATTTTTTTTATCTCTCCTTCGAGGAATATTCGATGTTCCGGTGACGTCAGGCATGCGGAATTCCACCGTATGGAGCAGGATAAGCAATTGGAGATTTTTTTTTTTTTTTGAGAATATAATTTTCGCAGCTACATCCAATACGCCGGTCTTTGCTATATTTTCCAGAGATAAGATAACACGGCTCGGTCCTTCCTGCGAGTCACCGCCACGCTCCCGACTGCTGCACGAGGAGCTCCTCGCGAGCCCGGAACACCCCATCCGCCTCTCTTCCTCTCCGTGTGAAATTACTTCGCTCCGCGGCTTACCCCTATATCCCCAAGCCGTCCCCTTTTCCTTATACACCGGGCGAACGGACGTGTATCCTCATTCGGTCGGGGATCTTCGCCGGGGAAATAAAGTAGATACCTTTCCTATTTTTCGCATCTTGGGGGAAAATTGCAATACCGGCTGGTGGATGCTGGATACGCCGACCGGGGAGGATCGAGCGGCTAAGAAACCGGGGTTGCTTTTCGTTCCGCCCGAGACAGCCAACGGAGATCAACTCGCCATGCGCTTGAACAATTACCGGAGAGCTGTGGAAAAAAAGAAAATAGAGACAAAATGAACGACTAAAAAAAAATGATAAAATTTGTGATGAACTGTATAATGCCCACGGGCCCACTCGCCCACGGGCGTACTCGTGTGTATGTCCGAGCGGGCTTCGGTTGTAGCTGGTGGATTGTAGGTGGGGAGGATCGGGCGCATCCAGAAAAATAATTTATTTGACGGCCTCCGTTTATTTTATTAAAATAAATATTTATTTAAATTAAGTAAATAGTTACTTAAATGAAATAAATATTTTACTTAAAGCAAATAAACGGTGGCCGTCAAATAAATTATTTTTCTGAGTGCGGCTAAGAAACTGGGGTGCTTTTCGTTCCGCCCTAGACAGCCCACAAAGATCAAGTCGCAATCCGCTTGAACAATTACCGGAGAGTTAGGGAAAATTAAGACAAAATGAACGACGCGGAAAAAAATGATAATATTTCTGATGAACGCTATAATATAATGGATTATAGGTAGCGGAGAGCGGGGCAAAATGGGCCAGTAGGGGAAAAATGGGATAATTGGGAGAAAACGCAATTTTCCAATAATTTCCGGAAATCCGGATGGATATTTTATCCAAAAATGATTGGAGAATCGTGTTGGGTCCCACAGTCCCATTTTGCCCCGCTCACGACTACCCATGGAGAGTGCACGCTGCCGTCCGTCTCCAGAACGCGGGAGGCGATCTAGATCATGTCAACCGGTGCTCTTCGCCTAGGAAGTAAAGTAGATTCCTTTCCCACTTTTCGCCTCTTGGGAGAAAATTGCAATACCTGCTTGTGGATGCTGAATACGCCGACCGGAGATCAACTCGCCATGCGCCTGAACAATTACCAGAGAGCTATGAAGAAAAAAAAATAAAAAAATAAATGCAAAACGAACGACTCGGGTAAAAAAATGATAAAATTTGCGATGTACGATATAATGTGGTGGATTATAGGTACCTACGGAGAGTGCACGCTGCCGTCGCTCTCTAGAGCGCGGACGGTGATCGCGATCGGCTCGACCGGGGTAATTCACCTGTCGCGATCTATCACTGACGGTGCACGCTCGGCTTTCGCGTCATCGTGATGTGCATGCGCGTCCATTACAAAAAAGTCGTGGGACACATACACGCATTACACACACATGTGCACGTATGTAGGGCGGTGTACGGGCGCTGTACGTGGACAATCGTCCAGACGAGAGCGGATACCTGGACGTAATGCAACATGCTTTTTATGCGTTTATTCAATTACCATAATTGCGTGATTATTCCCGTCGATTGCCCTCGTGCGTCAGGCACCGAGTACCGGCGCTGAAATGTGTAGTACCCGTACTCGAGTACCCACGGGCGTACTCGTGTGTATGTCCGAGCGGGCTTCGGTTGTAGCTGTCGCGGCTGGAGGGCACCGATGACAGAGATCGTAAAAGTGAACGAAGAATGGATATAAAAAATAAAATAAAAAAGGGTATAGATAAAAGATACACGTAAGCACGTACGAAATGGCACGCGATAGAATCTCCGGACGAGACCCGGTGACGTTGACGATTACCTAACAACGATCGCGATTCGAGCTGAATCATTGTTACGCAAAAATAAAAGAAATAAATCACGAAATAATTTTTTCTTTTTTTTAAATCTTCAATTTGATATTTATTGTTGCAGGCAAATGGTGTCCGCGTAGAGAATGGAGTTCACCACCGGACGCGCAAAGAGCGGCGAGTGACGCGGCTCGACGCGGCGTTCTCTACTCCTCCGTCTTTCTCGGCAGTCCCGGTAAGTAAAATGATATTAAAAAAAAATTTATTTATTATATTTAATACGGAATCGTGCGACCATAGGACGATCGCGTGCGTCGCGAGTCAACGAGCTAGATGGTAAATTCGTGAAGGGAATGTTTTTTTTTTTTTTTCTTGTCCCTCTTGGCGTATCCGCGTAGCGAGGGTGCGAACGAGCAGGGTGAATATACATCCTGATTTAGATGTATGAGTGGCCGGGTAATACGCGCGCGCGCCGGTGGGAGGAGCTAATCGTTTATGGCATAAACAACTTTTAATCGCGCCTCGGGCATTCGCGCCGGCTTGAATAAATATTGATATCGGGCGACTCGGCGGCCAATCGCAATCGCGGGTTTATTATAACAACGCGTGCGTGCTTGCGGATTCGGTTCGCGTTTACCGAAACCCCCCCCCCCCCTTTCTCGTGTACGAACGGAAAGATACCGCGAATTTCGCGTGCCGCTGAGTCGACAAGGTTTCGCTTTACCTCGCTTGTTTGCAGGTATCGCTATAGTGCGTTAAATATTTAAACTTTGTTATTGCTTCGACACCGATTGCAGCGCTCCGAGAATATCCGAATTCTCATCTCGAAGCTCCTCGGCCGCGTGCCAAAGTCCCCCTCTCTCCCTCTTGGCGAAAAGAAAACGTTATTGACAAGAGGGACAAATTATTCGCAGAGCGCATGCGCCGTAGATCCTCGTCACGTGAACACTGCGCGCCGCACCTCTGGCCGACGCAGTTAAAAATGTTCCCAAAATTAATATACAGTGAATTATGAAATTTGATTTGATAAAGAGGTATATTAAAATTAATTGAAAAAATGAAGTTAAAAGTTACATGATCGATATGTCCGATTAAAAATCGACTCGAAAAGAAAACGTTATTGACAAGCGGGATAAATTATTCTCAGGGCGCATGCGCCGTATATTTTCCATAAATTAACACACCGAGGTATAAAGTTTTGATTAATAAACCGGTATATTATATTAATAGACAAAATTGAGGTTAAATTAATTTTATGCCGTGCTGGAAATTTTTTTTCTCAACGGTAAAGAGCTCCCCCATTGAAAGGTTGATCGAGTATCGGTAAAATAAAAACGACACGCTTGACTCAAATATACAATCCCACAAATTATAAAAACAAAAAAATTTCAAAAAATAGAAATGACCTTACGATCCGACGTGTAAGTTTTCTGAAAACACCTAAGCGGACATAAAGTTGAAGGTTTAACCGAGCATCAACAAAATTGAAGGGTCACCCTTGCCTCAAAGAACCAACCTCACAAATTATAAAAAAAAACATTCAAAAAAATAAAAACGACCCCACGGTCCTTCGAGTGCCTTTCGTGAAAACACCTCAGCGGCCACAGAGCCGAGAGAGGAGATCGGCGAACGGTCGGGCGAGTCGGGAAGGGCCGGCCTCTTTCCGCGCACCTAATGTTTTTTTTCTTCCTTTTCCTCCGCCGCGTCTTCGTCCTCTTCGTTTTTCTCTATTCCTCCCGTTCCCCGTTTTCGTTGCACTCGCGGTCCTCGGTCCGCTCGCACACATCGCCGGTCTCTCTCGGTCCGCGTGCTCGCTATTCGCGCGGCGACGATGGCCCGAGCGAGAGGGCGAAGGGGGCGAGGGGGAGGAGAGAGGGAAATGGCGAGATGTACGGCGCGACGAGAGTGAGTTTAGCGCGCAAGCCGAGAGAGCATGGTCACCATGGCAACATGGCCAAGGCGGGAATGCGACGGTAACCATGGCAGCGAGAGCACGGCTTTCTCGGAGGCCGCGCTCCGCAGCCAACCTGTCCGTCGGTTCTCGCTCGGCCCCCGAGCGAGATCGTCCTCCGTGTCCGCGCTTCGCCGGGCTCTTCCTTCCGCCCACGGAAGGCTCATGGACGCGACGTGCCGAGTCCGCACTCGGCCGTACCCGCAAATTACAACTTCTTCTCATGTATCCATTATCCCCGATGGAATTTCAGTTCCATTTCGCCATTCGCTCGGGCATTCGATTGGCAATGAATTTAAAAAAAAGAAAAAAATGTATTCTTGGTCGGAGAGTCGGGCAACCCCCTTCGGTCCATCAATCCAGCGCATGTCCATTAGGACGGGTGCGCTCGCAGGGTTCCCTTCGTTGATCGAGGTTTTATAAACACGGCGCACGGCGTTAAATTCCAATCCTTCAAAAACCGAATCGACGATCAGAGAAAATCGCTATCAATCATCGTTTCTTATCTCGAGATTGCTGGTAATTTAGCCTAACGAGCCTGTATCATAAATGTCACTTCGGATTAATCCGTATTAACGGAGGTTTTTTTTTTTTGGTTCTTTTTTCGATGGAGCTGTCATCTCGGCTAAGCTGATTCGCGAGAGGTTCGGCCGAATGCGGATAGATCGATGATTAAACTGTAATCTATAAATAAGTTAAAATTGGGCTGCGGGGAGGGGGAAGGGCAAGGACGTGGGGAATAAGACATTCGATTCTGTATCTCCAACAAGTTTGCTATCTTGTATATTTTTTGCCCGTACATGAGAGAGAGGGCTGTTTTTTTTAGAATACCTAAAAAATTGCCCGTTTTCTAAAAATGATGGGAGGGAAAAAAACTTTAGTATCTCGGCGTTCAAAGCCTGCTGAATATGTTTTTATATATTTTATTATACGAATATTCGATGTATCTTTTCGATCGAGCGAATGCGAATAGATCGATGATTAATCTCTAATCTCTAAATAAATTAAAATTTTAGTGTATGACAAGTCATGAGATGGAAAAGGCCATGAGGAATAAGAAATACGATTTTATCTCTCCACCAAGTTTCCTATCTTGTATTTTTTGCTTCATACTCGACGAACAGGGTTCTTTTTTACAATAGCAAAAGAAAATCGCCCCTTTTCCCAAAACGATGGGAGGAAGAAAAAACTGTGGTTTTCAAAGCCTGCATTTTTGCCCCGCATACGATCGACAGTGTTGTTCTTCAGAACCCAAAATAAAAAAATGGCCCTTTTTCCCAAAACGATGGTACAAGAAAACGGAAGGAATATCATTTTCCGCTAGGCGCTGAAATAAATATTCCGCATCCCGCTAAAACCGCCGCCGACGCTGCCGAGCGCCGTTCGGATGGGCTCTCGTGAAAACTCCTCTAAATCGAGTGTGCGAGGTCGGTTGCAATACCGCTGTTCGGGGGTACTAGCTCGCCGGCTGGCGGAGGGAAACCAACGGAAACGAATTAGGACGGGGCCGCAAACAAATTCGTTGAAATTTCCGTCGAAAAGCAAGGGGGAGAAAACGCTGGTCCGTAGGAGATCTCGTTACGTTACACAACCCCCGACAACCTCCCGCTATGCTGATGCTGCTGCCCTCGAGCTATCTAGCCGAAACCTCGACGTGTATATATATACACACATATATACATATACCCATACGTATGTGCAGTATATAATATACACGCGTATATACACACGTCTCTCCCGTCGGTTTTCGCTTGGTCCTCGCTGCGGGCAAGCAAGCTCCGAAGCGTTCCCAGACTGACGAAGATAGAGCCAGTTTATACGATATAGAGCAAGC
>JAPYZD010002168.1:0-23668 GCA_030522725.1 Ichneumoninae sp. B BG-2022a | reverse complement strand
CGAATAACAAGTGCTCATCAAAGCACGACTCAGACACATCGTCACAAATTCACAAAAATACCGAAGTATCACGATTCGTCGCAGGAAGCAACGACGTTGCCTCGCAGCTTACTCGGCGCAGCGAAAATTCGAGGTAGAACTCAACAGCTTCAAGAAAACATGAAGGGCTCCTCAAATTTCGCGACCCCCGATTGGGACCCGACATACTTCGGTAAGTTGACCGTGAACGGTGGAAATCCAAGTGAGGACGGAATCTCCGACCTCACAAATACAGACTTGTTCTACATCGGCGATGGCGTAAAGATTCCCTTGACGATTCGGCGAATGCCCGACGGTTCATACGCACTCTCGATATCCGAAAAGATATGTGAAAGATTCATAAACCGGAAGTGTCCCTGTTGCGTGCCGAACGAGGGAGACATCGTCGAAGAAAGCAGGAAACCAAACGTCGACGACGGAGTCCAGAACGAAAATACATCAAAAAGGAGCTCTTACGACTTGGCTTCCTTCGAGTCAACCGAAAGCTCGGAATACGAGAGCGAATCGAAGAGACGTTACGCTCGGTCGACTTCCGGCAGTGAAATTATCACGACGAAGACCTCGCCGGTGAAAAGCTTCGTCAAGAAATACAACATGACCCTAAACTTACCAAAAGATAATTTTCCCCAGCAATCCTCAACAATCAATAAAAAGGAAATTCAAGAAACCGGAAATACCAGAAGAAACAAACGCTTAGGTTCTTTTAGGGATGCAAAAATCATGGACCTCTTCGACAATGATAATCAGCTTCAGAGGGACGATAGCGAAGAACAGATGCAGATTAGTGACGATAATTCTGACGTCATTTCGAAAGAATCGAATTTAATCAGGAGATCTGAATTTAGTTACGATAAGGACATGAACTCCTTCGTTGATGATCTCTTGCACATAAGAGACGTGCCCGAAAACAAGAGAACGGAAATCGTAGTCAACGCTCTCGATGGTTTGATAAATTCGGCTTCGGTGAAGAATATCATTCCGATGGGTCATCGGAGTATGACTGAATTTATTGCTGAAGATTCGACGGAGGACCAAAGTCAATGGGGAGACAGTTCGGTCTACGACCTGCAAGACGTGGAGAACAAAATTGCAGGGTACGGATATCAGAAGGACAATCCTATCATCGAGCGAATAAGGTTCATCAAAGAAAATCAACACGGACACGGCCAATACAAGTATCAACAAAATATCGATCATCACGCCAGAGGGAAAATGAACATACTGAAGACTGTTCTGCACTGGCTGAGACAAGTTTTTCTCGAGATGAAAGGCAACGATAAAAAATAATTTTTTATGATGTAAGAGATTCTATAAATTTGTAAATAAATATTGGTTAGATTTCGTAACAAGTAACCCGATTATCTCACGCTTAAACGATAGTTTTTCATGCTAGGGGCATTTTTTTCATAAAGTTTATACGCATTTATACATAATTGTCTGTGGGTACCGAATATTGAAATGCACGCTAATTTCTTATTCGGATACAATCTTAAAAACAAACTTTTTATACCTTGTGAATTAGGATAATCATTGGGCTATCGGATATTCGTGATAGCGCTAGATGTAGATAATAATATGTTGTATTGTGTAATTTAATATTTCAAGAATAAATTATTTCTACGAGATAGATAAGCATTTGTAGATAATAAAATTAATGGATTTCAATGTTTAGGATTAACACCAAATATATGACAATATTGAAAATTGAGAGCAAAGCTTTATTTCCGGCATATTGGCGTAAGTTCGAATGTCAGAATTCCCGCTTTACCGCTTACAAGTGTATGCTGTGTGTCAGTTTCCGTCTTTATCAAGCTTCATCTCCTTAATCGGAGTGTGTACACTTCTGTGGGGACTTGCTCTGGATATATTAGTAGGGTAGAGCGGGGCAAAATGGGGCAATCGGTAAAACTAAACTTTCCAATAATTTTTGGATGCCCGCGTTCGCCCCGTCGATACGTCAGGATTTTCCGCTCCTTTTTGCTCCGCGGTTCGATCCAAAAATTATTGGAAAATGTTGTTTTACCAGATTGCCCTGTTTTTCCCGCTCTACCCTACTTACTCTCAAACGCTATTGTTTTATTACAGTCAGCGTGTCTTCTACGGCTTTTATCTTAACCTGTAAAGCTAAGTTTCATTATCCAAGCTCCTGCTCCCAGATTGGATCATCGATCAAGAAGAGGTCCATAGGGCAATCACGCACGAGGCTCGCCGGTCCCAACTCCACTTACCATTTATCAGCCATTCAGGACCTACCTTGCCGACGACTGTGGTTCCTGCTTTAACATCCACTATGCATCTATCGTGAAAGTGGTGAATATGGCCCACCTCGATTAACACGTAAATCAATGATATATGGACCGGGCCATATTCCCCACTTTTACCCTACACAAGGGCTTCGGTGCATCCATGAATTGGAGACATCGTGTCGCAAGGTGCAGCTGGTAGCACGTTCCAAGTCCGAGGAGGAAACTGCTGCCGATGTTGTCCAAATGAGGGTCTTATGGTCGACAAACGTAGGGTAGAGCGGGGCAAAATGGGGCAACGGGGCAAAAGGGGGTTTTTGGGCAAAACGTAATTTTCCAATCATTTTTGGATGCCCGAATTCGCCCTATCGGATACATCAGGCTTTTCTGTCCGGTTTTGCCACCTTGTCCGATCCAAAAATGATTGGAAAATTTAGTTCTGCCCAAAAACCTCGATTTGCCCCGTTGCCCCATTTTGCCCCGCTCTCCCATACTTAATTATGCTATTATTTTTTATATTATCATTTCATCTTTTTTGAAGTTATTTTTATGAACCATTTTTTTTTTATTGTTCATTATTTTAATCTTTTTATATGATTTTTTCCAGTCGGTAGTGCAAACCGTCCTAATCTCTCTGTAATGTAATGAATACAGCATAGGTCATTTTACGATATAGAACGCAAAGCATCTCTCCAGGTGTTGGCCGACTGGATCTGTGATAGTGTTTGCTGCGGGTTGTCCCCGTACAGCATACGATTCTCAGAGGGATCACTGAAAAAGCGCTTTCCCTTCGACAGCAGTGGCAACGGTTTCTAAGGCAAGTTTCCTTGCCTTTTCTCCGCAACTCAACTCCTTGTCCCGAGGGCTCAGTAGGAATGTGCAACAGGTTTGTCTCGTACATCAGCCGTTGTTTCTTGCGAGACGCCGAGTCAAGGTAGCTAGAAGTTCACGCGTCCATGCAAAATGGTACAAGACAAATGACAGCAGAAGTTCGGGTTGATCAACCCGAACTTCTGCTGTCGTTTGTCAATTCGAGCCTGCAGTTCGAACAAATGAATTAGGGTAGTCCGGGGCAAAATGGGGACGCTAAGCAATAAAACCTGCTACGATACCGAAAACATAGATCCATTGTTTTTCACACCAAAATTGTATTGGCACCGGTTTTGAAAGAATATTAAAAAAAACCATGTGGGGCAAAACGGGGTACCCTTCGATTTGACTGGCGGCAACTTTTGTTAGCTTCGTTATTACCCCATTTTGCACCACATCTATATGACATTTCATGACCACATTTTGCCCCGGTTTCCGTTGTTTGTCGGCTATCATGAATCGATTTATTCCATAATTTTGGGTACCCCATTTTGTCCCACGTCGATGTGACATTTCATTTCCCCATTTTGCCCCACGTCGATATGACATTACATTTCCCCATTTTGCCCCACGTCGATGTCACATATCATGTCCCCATTTTGCCCCATGACTCCGTTGTGCCCCAGTTTCCCCATTATTATCTGACAAAAGCCTTCAAAGACTCTTGTCGGATAAAATATTTCATTTGTTAGTCTAACCATTAGGCAAACCTTCAAATGATTTATCCATCATCATCATCATTTATCATATATCTTTTTTTTTGCATTTATGAAGCATTTATCATTTTTTTTCTCATTTATGAAGCATTCTAGCGTCTACCAACGCATATCAGTTGGATATCTGTAGGTTAGCTATAACATAGGGTAACATAGAGCGGGGCAAAATGGGACAGTGGGGCAAAACGCGACAGTGAGTAGAACGCATTTCCAATCATCTTTCGATGCCCCATTTTGCCCCGTCGATACCTCCGGATAGTCTGTCCCGTTTTGCCCCATCGTCTCATCCAAAAACGATTGGAATATCGCATTTTGCCACCCTGCCCCATTTTGCCCCACTGTCCCATTTTGCCCCGCTCTTCCCTACAGCCCCAGTCGCGAGTCCAAGAAGACGAGGCCTTTTGAACAGTAACCGAAAGTGGGCCAGAAATTCCGTCGACAATCGACTCAGCTCGCGAGAGAGATGCAGAGGATGAGATTGGACAAAGAATCGCGGCTCCTCCGTACGATGATGCTGATTTGCTCGCTAAAATTGCTGCATTGAATCCGCAGCTGCAACCTCGGTAAACCGGTCAGCATCACCGAAAACCCGCCGTATATATATACGGTATACATGAGCCCGGTGCTGTTGTTGTTTGTGCCTCTGCAGGTAGTCATAAAATGAAATCGAATAGAGGAGTGAACACTTTAAATTCAAGGGCAGCGAGAGAACGAAGGAAGGTCGGTGCACACGTTAAAGGTCGAGATAAAACGACGAAGGGTCTCGTAAATACGTGTGTTTCCCCTCCGGGAGAAGACGGATGTGGGAGGCCAGAAGGGAGACCGAACGAGAGTGAGGCGCGGATCGAGGAGACGAAGAGAAACGAGACAGGCCAAAAGAAGAATGGCAAGCTTGTGTAGAATGATTTCTGTCCCGGTCGTCCGGCAGGATCTCTCGAAGCTAAACCCGACAATCAAGGTGATCGCCTTCGCCTTGTCTACGGACTGAGACGAGCCTCTCGCCTGTCGCATGCCTCTGGTGGCACTGCTGTTATCGCGACTCAACGTTATCGGTCGATAGGCCATGATGTCGTTGTTATCGTCGTTCATCCTCCGCATTATAGGGTAGAGCGGGGCAAAATGGGGCAACGGGGCAAAACGGGGTTTTTAGGCAAAACGGGTTTTTTGGGCAAAACGGGTTTTTTAGGCAAAACGTCATTTTACAATAATTGTTGCCCGAATTCGCCCTATGGGATACATCGGGCTTTTCGCCCCAGTTTTGCCACCTTGTCCAATCCAAAAATGATTGGAAAATTTAGTTTTGCCCAAAAACCCCGTTTTGTTACCTCTCCCCTATCTGCACTCAGAAAAAGGATGGTATTTCCTACTATAGCGAATAGTTCCCAGAGGGAGGGCTCTATAGGTAGTTTATGATTGTATATACTCAATTGATTTAAACTATAATTATAGTTACACCCAGAAAAAAATGTATTTGAGGCCACCGTTTATTAAGATTAAGTAAAATATTTATTTGAATTAAATAAATATTTATTTCATTTAAATAACTATTTACTTAATTTAAATAAATATGTATTTAAATCAAATAAATATTTTACTTAATGTTAATAAACGGTGGCCGACAAATAACTTTTTTCTGGGTGTACAACTATAATTTTTGGTCATTGGCATAACTGTAAAATGTAGACGTCCCCCCTGGGAACTTCTCGATTAAACAGAATTAATTTTTTATTTGATTTCTCATATATTCAATTTTCTTTTATTAGTTATATAAAATACACACATGTGTATAATGTGACACACTATCAAGGTATGTTATGTACGCGTACATCCGGTATATTTACAAATAAGTGGCAAATACAAACATTTTTTTTTTTTTTAATTATTTTATTCACGACCTCCTGGCAGGCTTACACAACCTCGGGAAGTCCGATGGATGTACAATCACCACGGAAAGTTCGCGGGTGAACGAAGAATTCAAGTTAAGAAGCAAGACCTCATTCCTATAAGAGTCGCGTGAAGGTACCAGAGTCTACACACTCACCTTATACCAGAGTTGGGCAAAAGCTCTATATACTTGCTACGCGTGCTGAAGTAGAGGCGAAAAATCGAGTGGTTTACTTCATGTGCTAGGGCTAAAATACCCAAGATATATCTCTAGCAGATAGTTAGAGCTTTTGCTCAGCTCTGTTGTATGCATAGCGAGTGGATGTGGTAAAAATGTAAAGTGTGTCAATTTTGTGGGATCTTGAACAGTATACCAGTTATATGGCAGTTGAGAGTTTCTTCCCTTACAAAAGAAGTCCTTCCCGTTTACGCTTTAATCTGATTGAACAAATCCTCGGAATATAATTGCGAAACGCTATTTAACGATTCTTATTGTAATATGTATAAATCCGTCTTCGATAAGGTTAAAATATATACAAGCATATTAAGAGCTACGGCAACATCTCGAGACAAGTACATTTCTATTTTACAAGACTATTTTATTCAAAGCAACGAGATTTTCAGACCATCGCCAGGATCAATTTTCAATTTTGCGTTAAACCTTGTTTCAGGACCCAAACATATGTGTTTTTCTGTTCTGTAGATTGACATGTACATATTATAGATATTTTTCGTTTCAAAGCTCCTCGACTAATATTAGTCAGTCGGACTCATTTTTTCGCACGCCCTACGTAATTGCATACTCCGACCTCACAGCACATCTGCCACCTGTTATACTTTCGTGTAACCCGCGTACTGAACGATACTGATTAACGTATACCGGAAGCGACCGATTGACGCCAAACTTGCTGAATATTGTTATTTAGGCAAATGAATAATAGTGCCGGCAAATAATTGTTGCTAAATATTGTTTGTACGAAAAATCATCAACTATGAACTAATTGCTACACTGAGAGAAAAAGCGGGCATGGAGCGAACATACATGAGCGTTTGAGCCAACCGAATATGGTTGGCTCAATGACGGTGAACTTGAATCCAATCGACCTCATTGAGGTTGAATCAATCAACCTCACTCATTGAGGTTGACTCAGCCTCGATGAGTTCTATTGATTCAAGTTCACAATGAGTTTCGCTGCATTTAACCTCGCCGAGAGGTTGAGCCAATCTTATGTTATTAAGTCAACCCTTCGGTGGTCGAGCCACCTAAATCGTCATTGAGCCAACCATATTTGTTTGGGTCAACCTGTCATGTGTGTTACCTCCATACCCGATCTTTGTCTCACTGTACCAAACTTAGACAATATTGTTATTTAGGCAAAGGAGCAATATCGCTGGTACAATAATGATGGCTTAATATTGTTTAAACGGAAATCGTCAAATATTAACCGATTGACAACAAACTTAGTCATTATTGTTATTTAGACAAGGGAACAATGTTAACAGTACAACATTATTGCTTATTATTGTTTTAACGAAAAATAACCATACATTAATCGATTGGCAACAAACAACGTTAATATTATACTTGAGGGAAGAGAACAATATAGATGGTTAAATAATCGTTGTCGGCGGTTTTTATAATAATGGTTGTTAGCGGATAAAAACTTCCTAAAAATAACATTGAGACATATCTCAAGCTCCTGTAAAAGTGCTCGAAATGGTGTGGAAAAACTTGACCGAAGTGTATTTAAATTTGCACAGATATTTCAATCCGTAATATTAATTTTTTAGTATTGATATTAGCATTCAATAATATTAATGTATTTCTCGTAACGAAGATATAGAAGTATAAAGAAAATAATTAAAAAATCATGGTTAAAAATACATTATCGTATAGCAAAGCCGGCGTAACGTGATTTCGTTACGTCCTCTGAAGACCCACGAAACGTCGAGCTTACAATTCAGTCTTGCCGTTCGATTATAATTATTATCACATAATCCTCCGTTTCGCGTTAATGCAATTTAACGGGTGGTTATGACTCCATTGTTTATCATACGAATGGAAAAGATCTCAGGTATTTCTTCCGACCAGGAATTCTCAGGGAATTTTGTAAATTTTCTGCATTTTTTGATAACACATTTCACTGCAGATGATTCCTTGCTTTAATAAACCACATATCAGATAAAGTGTAAAAGTAAAATCTATATAATGCAACAAAGCCTCAAACTATTGGATTTAATTTTAACGCACTAGTAGAAGGACAATTTTCTTTCACTTGTTGCAGCTTTTGTGAAATCAGATAAATTTAAACAGACTCTAGAAATAAAACTGTAAGGAAATATATCTCGTAGAATATTGGAATAAACTGGGCTATCTATTTGCAAACAGATGATAATACATTTTTTTTACATATATTAATCGAGAATCTTCTTAATTGCTATCACTTTCAATTCCAAAAATTGAATAAGCTATTTATTATTGTTATAATAAGCGTTTGTATTGATCGGAGAAACGTCTCGACACTATCAATCACGCAATTTTCCGCATTTGGCCGAAAACTTTGTACACGAATTGAATAACATAAAACATAAAAAAATAATTTTATAAGAATTTATTGAAAATTTGCAAAATGATGGTATTTAAAAATTGCACAAACGCTGCACTGTAAAGACGAAAGTTCCAATGCTAATAACAACAATGTCTGAGAATGCTTCTATAGCATTATATAGATCCAATAAAGGAATGCAGATTTTATTTGATGTACGCGAAGCTTGCATTATAAGGAAGCCAAAACTTATTAACATATATTTTGAGAAGGTAATGAGGAGGAGAAAAGGCTTTGCACGCAAAGGAAGACAACGAGGACGCAAATTTAATATCTAGTTCTGACACTTTTTTTTATAGTATTTTGTCCAGAAAAATAAATATTTTTGCAATAACTTAGTATATCCTATGTCCGAATTATTGACTCGTTTCTACCTGGACGTTTGTTAATATCTGTCTGGAAAAGATTAAAAAGTCTGGTCATTTCGGCACAGTTATATCTCTACTCACAACTCTACCAGATAATAACTTTACCAAAAAATATAGCTCTAATATCTCTACCACATAACAACTCTACCAAAAAACATCTCTACCACATTACATCTCTACCGTATTAGAACTCTACCAAAATCTCTACCATTGAAGAAAAAAAACTCTCCTGGAATTTAAGTAAAAATGTCCCGTAATTTAAATAAAACTTTCCCGGGTTTGAAATAAAACGCTGCCGGAATTTTATCTCAATTTTCGGTAAATTTGTAATATGGTTGAGATGTTTTTTGGTAGAGTTGTGAGTGGTAGAGACGTAAATGCGTCGTAATTTCAGACTCAAAAAAGCGCAATAATGTGATAAAATTCAAAAGTCCGTAATTTTCATATAGATCCAAACTAGAGTTTGGCAAGTAGTGTTTAAATCTATTAAAATGTTAACTGGCATCTTAATATCTACGAAATGTATTTCGGAAACACTAAGTTTAGTCTCCAATGGACTCAAATGTTCAACATATTCCATGAGTTATACATTTTTTTTACAACAGACTTACCGCATGGAACAATAATAATAGTATCAATTAATTTTTATTTTCATAAATGATGTTTCGAATCAACAATCTGTATCCGGATAGATGTTTTGAAAATGAGAAGAAAAAAAATCGATAGACTCCTTCAATAAATTCTGCAAAACCTAGAATATTTTGAACCTTGAGTCCATTGAAGAGTTGACATCATATTTGTAAAAAACAGTTTGTTCCGCATTGGGTGCGTCTAGTAAAAATATTGTTAGCCCTATCAATAAGTAATCAAACATCGATGGGAATCTTCACACTAAAGCTGGCATTTTCAGTTTCACAATAAAATCTCCCTAAAGAACTTTCAACGAAGCCAAACAAAAATATCATCGTGATGAATCGGCCATGATTAAGAGGACCAAAATAACAGTACGACCGTATAAAAATGTAAACTACGACGAATCACGGCGACGTGAGTTTTCTCGGTTGGAACTTGAGATTAAACGAGTCGGGCGGAACGGCGACGCTACCCGAACGCAAGTGGCTCTTCAGGTCGTCCGAGACCGCTTGAACTTCGAAGCGCGAAATCAGAGCGGTGACGATGACGAACGCGAAACCTTGGACGAGTTTCTGACCTATGCAGGTGCGTTTGCCAGTGGAAAACGGCACAAAGTGCTCGGGCTTGCTGACTCGATACTTGGTCGTCCCGGTCTCGGTTTCGACGGACTGCAGAAATCGTTCGGGTCGGAATTCCCAGGAATTCGGACCCCAGTAAGCCTCGGCGAGATTGAGCCCAAAATTATTGACGAACACGAGGGTGTCCTTGGTCACCGGATAACCGCCGATGTCCGTATCTTCGGTGGCCACGTGGGGAACGATCGGCGAACTCGCCACTCTGAGAGTCTCCAAAATAACAGCCTCGGTGTACGTCATGTCCGACCGATCGTCCAACGATATGAGACTCTTGGGGCGATCCAATTTCGACAGCACGAAGTCGCACTCTTCGGCAATCTTCATCTGCACCTCGGGATGAACGGCGGCTTGGGCGAGAATCAGCATGACGAGATTTCCAATGGCCGAGTGTCCGCCGATGAAGTCCTCAAGCTCGAAGATTATGTGCTGCCATGAGAGGCCGGATTCGGGACTGTCGAGATGCAGAAGAAGCGCGTCGGTGAAGTCGCGAGGTATTCCGTTGATCGTGTCCAAGCTCGAACGACGACGCTCTATTATTCTACGGAGAATGAAGCTTCTTATGTCCGTCGTCCAATCGTGAAGACGGTTCATGTGTTTCGTGTAGAACGGGCTCAGCCACGGCAGGAAATCAACCGCGTAACCCTGATTGATGTCCCAAAATATCTCGTCGAAGGATCTGACGATTCTGCAGAATTCCTCGTCCGCGTAACTGAATCTTGTCGAGCACATGTAACGGGTGAACATGTTGGCGAGAGCGGCCAATAGGAGAGGTTTCAGAGATTTTTTTCCCAGAAGGATCGGTGCGGAACCGACGTGATCGAGAGTGGCCAAGAGTTGACTGGCCTCGAGTGTGGCGATTCTCGATAATTCCTCCTGTTGGGGACTTCCGCCACGAGGCGTGCAGAATCTTCGGGCTATCGATCTTCGCTGACGTTGCAGGTCCGACCAATCGCAGAGTGCCAATGCTGGAACGAAAAAAAAACGATAATTTAATAATTAATCCTGAATACACTTTAAACAAAATTTGCTTGCGGGCTGCCAAAGAAAAAAAATGTTATTCCGATTCTACTTTCGATTCTTACATTTCCATATGATATTGAAACAACGACGGCAAGATTGTCAAGGTGACATGTTATCGTTTCAATCCCGTATGGAATTGTTAGAATTAAAAGTAGAATCGAAATAATAATTTTTTTCTTTGGCAGCCCGCAATCAAATTTAACTTGAGCCAATGATATTTTTTTTCAGTGTAACACTGAATTTTTTGGTCGAGGCTGTTGATTATTTTTAAAAAGATTGCAGTCCTTTGCATAAAAAATGGTGCAGAAAGAAGAAACAAAATCAGCTTTAGCAAGTGATTTCAACGTCAGCGGTTTGTAACATTCCATTAAAGGATACAAGGAATAAATCATAAATCGCATTTGAAAATCATTGGAAAGAAATCAATGTAATAAAAATCAATGATAATGTTGGTGCTGCGAATTCTTGCATTGGGCTTTTGCACATTCCAGTTAACTAATCAAGACGCCTGTTACGATGCTACTTGCAAGATCTCGTTGTTTATGGCGCAATTTTATACAAACGACATGCATTATTATTGATGTTCCCCCCTTTTCATGACTTTTTTGACTTTGCACCAACTTCAGCGACTTGGCACCTTTCTCATGATTGTTGGTTGCTCAGGGTGTCTTGGTGACTCCAGTCCCGTAGCATTCCTACTGCAGGCATGCTAGGGATCGTAGTCAGCCCCGTTACGGAGGTAACGCTAAGTACACCGGAAAAAAAGGTTTGGTAATATCAAACTAAGCTGCGGTTGCGGGTGGCAACAGAAATATTTGGTCGTTTGAAGAAAATGTATGTTAAATCCAAGTAACTATTTGTTGAAGCAACTAAATATTCGGTCACACTACTAAATATTCGGTCACACGACTAAATATTCGGTCACACTACTAAATATTCGGTCACACTACTAAATATTCGGTCACACTACTAAATATTCGGTCACACTACTAAATATTCCGTCACACTACTAAATATTCGGTCACACTACTAAATATTCGGTCACACTACTAAATATTCGGTCACACTACTAAATATTTGGTCACACTACTAAATATTCGGTCACACTACTAAATATTCGGTCACACTACTAAATATTCGGTCACACTACTAAACATTCGGTCACGCTACTAAATATTCGGTCACGCTACTAAATATTCGGTCACACTACTAAATATTCGGTCACACTACTAAATATTCGGTCATACTACTAAATATTCGGTCACACTACTAAATATTCGGTCACACTACTAAATATTCGGTCACACTACTAAATATTCGGTCATACTACTAAATATTCGGTCACACTACTAAATATTCGTTCAATCGACCAAATATTTCATTCGCCACCCGCAACCGCAGCTTAGTTTGATATTACCAAACCTTTTTTCCGGTGTATTCTAGGATGTCGGGTGGTTTCCTAGAAGCACACGTTATAACATATTCCGGGGCCATGAAACCCTCGGGGCAGCACGGTAGTTTACACTCTGACTAGGGATAGCTTTCGCGGAGCGTCAAGTTGGGTAAACAAACTCGGCACCCTGGACGATGGGATTCCCCCGATTGGCCGTTACAGCCGCTCTGAGATTCGATTCCTAGCATCGGTGCTTCGTCGTGTTTCACCGAGAATGTAAACATGGACTACAACTATATACATCCAACACTCACACTTAACGACGAAACTACGAAACGGGAATCGGACTGTCAACCTCCCGATGCTTTAACCGATGCATTAACCTAGAGGCGAGCACGCTAACCACTAGACCACCGCACAGGTTTGTTCCTCATCTGAAAAGCGCTCATATTATTTATATCATAATTATATAACCCCTTTACTCCAAATGTATGCATTTTACCGTCAATCGACACATATTGATTACTTGCTCAGCATACATCCTTGAATAATATATATCATATATTATTCAAATAATATATAGGTGAATAATATATATCAACTATATAACACCAACTTTGAAAATATTTTTTTATATATATATCAGTGGTTCTTAACCTTAGGGGTCCACAGGGGGTCCCCTGTGTATTTTGGGGGTCCATAGACCCGCGGCTAAGAACCGCTGATATATATTGAAGATATACGCAACATACAATTACGACGTGTATACAAGATACATAATTTAATGAACAATTTTCTGGAATATATAAAATATATACGACGTGTATATGGATCATATATTTTTTTGCAAGTATTTCATACTTATACGTTTCCACAAAAAACTGAACATATATGCTCATTAGGGATAATATCTGGAGAGATACGAAACAATACACCTGACAATGCATGAGCTTATAAACGTGCCTAGCTGATCATATATGATTATATATGATTATAGGGTAAAAGTGGGGAATATGGACCGGTCCATATATCATTGATTTACGTGTTAATCGAGGTGGGCTATATTCACCACTTTTACCCTATATGATTATATATGATTATATATGATCCAATCTGATTTAAATCTGATACAGACATGAACATATATGATCATATATGATGATTTTTTTCCCGGGGGTGCGAGAGTGAATTGAGTGTGACGCGTCGACGAAGACGAAGAAGAGGAACACCACCGGCCTCAGGACCAGAAACGATAGCAGATACCTGTAGGCTTGTCCGTGCCAGCGTTCCGAGAAGCGGTTAATTCGAATGTCAAGTTACCTCGACGAGGCCGAGGGGCTTCCTGCTCCCAGTATTACGAGGTAAATTCCAAGCCAACAACCAGTTAGCATCCTCATCCTGCAACGAACGCCCGTTCAATATTTCTTTTTTTAATTCTGCTCATCGCTCATATCCGACGTTTCAAGAAAAATGGAATTAAAAAAGGGATACTTATATCGTTATGTACAGCCCGGGACTATGTACTTCAGCGTGCCACGTATCTCGGGAGAGTTCCGAAGATACACTTACACGAACACGTAATTGCAAGCAACGGGTTTACGACGACGACGCCGAAGGTGCAGCGAGTCGAGGACGAGAGTACCGGCAATGCTAACAAGTATACACAACCGCGATACCTCTATACCTTCGCTATCGCTCAAATACCTTATTTTGCTCACAATCCTAAGCCTCCGCTTGCTATCGAAAGTTTCACACACTGTACATAGAATTCGATACATATCGATGACTTGAAGTGAAAAGTTGTGTACACGTAGCCTTATGTGCATTTTGCTTCCTTGAAGACAAAAACCGTTTTCATTTTTTTAAAAGTAAGTACAAATTTTGATGTCACGGTACTTGAAATAGTCGAAAATTTCGATAGTGTGCGTATTCGATTTTTTAAGTGACTGAGTACGAATTTTAAATCAAAGTCGAATGAAATTCTTAAAATCCCATATCTCAGGATTTTTATTGAATTTCGTCTCGATAGGTTCGTCAGATCTCTGAATACGAATTTAATGGTGGAATAAAGAAATTCCAAATGAGTGAAATATAGTGGAGCACGAATTCTTGAAATTCATTCTATTCACTGATAAAAAAAATCTTAGATACCAAGTTCCATAAAAATCTGGATCAGCATACCATATTAGATCCGCTATTGAACATATTTTCCCCTCAAATATAATATGAAAATCGTAAAATCACGAATGGGAGAACGGAAAATGTAGAGCGACGAGATTCACTCACAGAAATTGTAAATTAAATCTACCGGACTGGAAGTTTTTATGCAAATACTGGTACATTAAATTTAATATACAATTATGATAAAAAATTAATGTATTTTTTCATTGAAATTAAAGTAAATAATTAAAACCAAATTACTTTCATAGTAAAATTAAAGTACATTCTTAAAAATAAAGTATTTCCAATGTTCTTAATTCACTGAATATTAATTTTTCATCACAATTGTACATTAAATTTAATATATCAGTTTGTGCACAAAAATTTCCAGACCGGCACCTTAAATTTCATACGATCTTTTTTTTACAGTGAAATTAATTTCACTTCAGCTAAGTTGCCTAAAAATTATAGTAGTGCGTGTAACTGTCTGAAATCTGCTACATTGTTAACTCACACTTGCTCGCATCTGACCGAGTTGGAATTCGAACGCACTTGTCTGCACTTGCCCGAGTCTACACTAGAGGAAATATCCTCAACCTCTGTATGAGATCTTCAGTCGCTGCAACATGAGCGATATCGCGTTAGCTCACCGTCCTAATCACCAGACGATGATATAAAAGACAGACATGTAAAATCCACGTGTGCGCCCGGTCTCGGCTGGAGGAGGTGACTGCCAGAGTTCGCCGGGGAACATGTTGTCCGTGGCTAATCGCACTGGAACATCATCTTCCGCAATGCGAAACTAACATCGTATCGTATAGTCTCCACGGGGCAAATGTTACGTCAGCTGTAATCGACGCGGATACCAAGATCCAGACGATAGTGCTCTCTTCCGGCTTTACAATTCACTCACACGCCCGGCATGAATGCATTTCACTCGTCGATCTTATTATAGCAACTTTGGAACTTAAAAAGATCGAGTTGGCCGATAAGTGACTCACGTGAATTTTGGAGAGCCAATTGACACGTTGGTGTGCACTTCGTAGAACAAATTATTTTGACAAATTAAATAAGCGACATTATAAAAATCGCAATTATTCAGATAGCGAATTTTTACAACTGTGAATAATCGGCTTAGCCCTTTCGGCTATCAAAACTTTATTTAGAATATTTTGAGCTACGAAATGTCTACTTTTCGTTGTTTTTTTTTTTTTCCTCGTAGAAGAAGTTTTGTTCTGGTGAAAAAAAATCGAGATTTTAATGAAAAAGTGTTCAGAATCTTGCAAAACATCAAAAAATCACATTTGTGTGTGTGCGTGTGAATCAACGCGAAAAATTCTAATTCTCATTCCAACTGCAGAGCGCCCCGACCGATCAAATTGAAATCTCACACACATCATGTGTGGTTAACAGCCAATGTTTCTCAAAAATTGTATTTAAGAATATTCTGTTGTTTTTTGTTGTACACCATTTTGAATGTCTTCAACAATGGCTGTTCGAACTCTAGCTGTTACAATTTGTTAACTGTCTGGCTAAAAGTGCGTACACCGATTGAATATGATTGACGATGATGATCCCTATTAAATTCGGGGAGAATCGATCGAACCGTTTGAATTTCATGTCATTTCGAATTTTTTATATATCATGAAAAATTTGCAGTTTCTTTTAAACCCGATTTACCGTATCAATTATTATTCACCTATGTATAAAATAAGTAGTAGATTCAGGATCAGCGTGGGAAAAGATGGCAACCTTGTTGGTGCAACGAAAATGGGTCCTATGTCAGTAACCCAATTCGACCAACTGACGTACAAGCTAACTTAATGATCTGTCGATATCGACCGAGCGTACGGAATGATCGAGTAGGGTGGCTCGTGACCACCGGAAAGGGTCACCGACGCTCCCGTCTCACGTGAATCCGTAAATCACGCTAGTTATAAGAGTAAGCTCAGACTCTTACTTCCCCCAGTCGTCCAGAATTGATAATCGCAAGTAGACGAGTGTCCAGATAGCAATCTCGCCTCTCGCAATAGTACAATCGATTCAGCTTAATTATATTGTGAAATTAATCCAAGTGTGAAGAGTTATCAACACAGGTACGACACGTTTCTTTCCTATAAGATACCCTGACCAACGAGCGACACGAAAAGTACCAGTTGGCGCAATAATTGCGATGACCCTGAAGATATCTGCACGAGACAAAATTTCATCGGGTTATAACGACTGTATTTTGCAGAAGTTCACTTGGAGAATAAAATTCTATAAGTGAACAATTGTGTATTCTTCCTAAAGCCGTGCACTGATAGAGACTTGCCAATGATGAAACTTGGTGTCATGCAGATATCTTCAGGGTCATGTAATTGCGACATGTGCGGCGCATGTCGCAAATATCGCGCCAATATTGCGCTTTTCTATCTGGGTAATAAGCTATGATAATTATGACATAGTAAAACGTGCAACCCGTGACACAGGGCGGCTGGGCGTAAATCATCGGCGAAAAAATATCGCCGGCTATCGAGCCTTCTCGATAGCCACGTAATCCTTGCTACGAATTTGGCTTGCCCACGAGAACGCACGAACGGCGTAAGTCCGACGAGGAGACCGGGACGAAGATCGTTTCGGGAGCTGCCATGACGCGCGAGCCGCCGATTACAAGTTCTACTTTCGTCCGCGGAAAGGATTCCTCAGCTTCGCCCTCGCATTGTACCCTCTCGGACGATCAGATAAGTGGTCCAGAAAATCATTAGTTTGTCTGAGATTCGTCGGTGTGTGGATGAATGTGTCTTTTGCAATGTATTTACTTTGTGTTTTTTTATTTTTATATATAAAACTGTTTAATGGTCTATGTCGACGACTCGAATACTCTCTGTCGAATTTCCCACCCGGTGAATAAAATTGTTAATATTCTCGGAAGGAGAGGAAATAAAAATAAATTTATTATAATTGAAATTTGCATATCGCTTTCTCGTAATGTTCCTGTATTCGCGAAGCTTCCTCTATGAGGAGGACAAAAATACAGAACATTCTTTCTTATAGAAGAAGTTATGAAAACGTTATGAAAAAACGATATGAAAATTTCAATTTTCAACTTTTTTTGTGACCAAGGTGTTTTGAAGTCACAAAAATATTCTTGAACTCCTAGCACAGAATTATTCAACACCTCCGAATGACCCAAAAGTGCAAGAAATTCTAATCTGTTTAGAGGTCGTTCTTTACTGTGCAGGTATTTCGAACAAGTACAAAGATGTTCAAGTATAATTTTCAAATTTGACCCGACCGCGCTTATGTTCGATGGAATGTGCAACCCAACACCATCTAATAATCCAATTATAAAATTCACTTTAGAATTGAAGAAAATTATTTTCTGGAAGAAATTGCAACCTATCCGGGAAATCAATTCCAAATTCCAAAATCGTCACATACATAAAAAAATGGCATATATATTTAGATTTAGAGATTAATTATAATTTTTTTATTTAAAATTTTTTAAAGATTTTGTGCAAGTACACAAAGTACGAACAAAACTCACAATTATTACGGTCACCGCCGAAGAGCTTATGGAATCTCAGAAAATCCGGTCTCCCACCAAAGTGATTGCCTTTGGTGATAAGTACCTCCTTCAGAAGCGTGTAACTGCTGACGACGACGCACTTAGCGACGCCTAGCTGAATCTCATAGATGTCACCGTATTGATCAGCGAGTTTGGTGAATGCGTCGAACGGTCCCGCAGGACCTCGAAGAAGATGAAGACTGCCGATGATAGGAAACCGCCGTGGACTGGGAAGGATCTTCTTCTCCTCGTTGCCCGCCATTTTTGAATTCAAACAAGAAATCCCCGCATCGTTGAATGCGCTCCGTTTCTTTCCACTTTTCCGGCCACTTTCCACATTAGTTTTTCCGTCCGTCGCTGGCGGGCAATCCTGATTGTTTTCCCTTCTTCGACCCGCGCCTGACAGAATCTTCGTCAGCATTAGCAAAAACGCGACGAAGCAGATCAAAATCCAAAAAGCGACATTTGCCATTATTCCGAGTTCCTCGAATCGCGCCTCGAATTGCCTCGGTCAATTTTCCGATTTGACGTTACAGCTGTTATCGGTATTATCGGCAGAGACGCAAATGTTCCGCAGCCTCTTCGATCGTCTTTCAAAAAGGAGTCCTCGAAGATGCGCGGCAAACGCGAGTGACGTCAAAACCGGTGAAGCTCGAATGAGAATTAAATAAAAATTACACCATGTGCTCGATGAGCGTGCCACATGTCACTCTTTACTTCACGCTCCACGACTCCGGCACACGCATGCACTCACGCGCGATTTATCGCGGATCCGAAAGTACTTCAGTTCGCCGAAGCACGCGCGGGTACCGTTAGACACAGTGTCTATGCCTCCTATATCTCTTCTAACAGGTATCCTCTAACCATACAATATAACCATACATGTGCACATATGCGTACGCGAGTGTGTGCACACACTCGGAAAAACGGCTATTCCCTCCACACGTCACGTTATTGTAGTCACGTTAATCCTAGCGAATCCCTTTTGAACTTTTCAGCGAATGAGCCTTTTTTGCCAAAGCCAATAATCGCCTGCTTTTTGCCTCCGATTTTTAGGTATTCACCACAGAATTTTCAACTGTTTTTTTATATATTGTTTATATATAATGTGAATTGTTTCAATCTATCAATTTGGCGAAACTTGCACTTTCGACAATTGTTTTATTATTTTTATTTTTTTATTGTGTTCATCTCATTGTAAATCTCGTAAACACGTTCCGATCGCGTACTTCTTTGCGCGATCTCGCGGCACTCTGTCTGAATGAAAAGCACGTTTACTACTACACGCCGAGGATGAGGTACACGGGAGCTCAGGTACTGGAAACTAATGGGACGACAGGACTGAGCGGGAGTTGAGAGGAAGCGTTGTGGTAGCCCGAGAAGCCACGAGAAAGACAAGAGTGAACGAAGGAATGAGAGCTGTTCGGAGACGACGGTCAGCTCAGTCAGACGGAAGAGTCGGATGCGCGATGCACATACATCGAGCGGTGAAGTAGAGGGAGCGTGTCGCGACGAGAGTGCAGTGATATAGAGGTGGAATCGAGAAAGAGATCTAGGGTGGAGTCACAGAGTAGGGGAATCTAGGTAAGAGATACAGGAGAAACGGATGGAAATACAAGCATATGTATATTTCATACATGTAGATAGATATATGTATGAAATGTGTGAAAAGTAATGGAAAAGTGAATAAAATTAACAAGCATGAGAACTCGCAAAATTATGAAGTTGAAAGCCGATTATTGATCTATAGATCGCGGCCTTATCGATCACACGCACGGCGTCGCTGTACGCTAAGCAGTTAGTCCGTATCGGTAAAAGTATATTGCTTCGGTTTAGGTATAAGGGTTTACCGGAAATCGATTATCCGAAATCGAGGACTCTCTGACAAAATTTTTGTATTCCACAATAATGAAGTAATCGTTAGTATGAGTACTGCCATTTTTTTTTCTGTGCTTTTACAGAATTCCGTCGGAAAGCTGTCTATGCGATCAATCTTTAAATTTAAGATATCATCGTTTTTAGTGTATTTCGTAAGCGATGCAACGAACAGCATACTTATAAGTCCAAACAAGTTTAAGATTTGGCACGATTTAGGAAAAAAAATCTTAAGAGACATTTTTTTTAATCACTATGTTTTCTCCCATTCTTCTCGAAAATGTATTTAACATCCTATTTGTCTATTATTTTAGGGTAGATTTTGCTCAAAATGGAATGTAATATCTTCTCACTGGTGCAGATATTCCAAAAAAAATATCATCATTGTGCACCCCAACCCCGTGTGAAAATGATCATGTAATTGTTTTCATAACAAAACAATACTTCAATGTTCTGCTTAGAGATTTTTATTGAATCTGATAAAAAAAATCGGTATGATCGTATGATCCGATCGGTATGATCGGTATGATCGGTTTGTCTTGTCCCGGTATGTGTCGATCCATAGGGCCATTTCCGATAAAATTAATCCCATTTCAAAAGGCAAACAAGGACAATTGCTTGCCAGCAATATTGCAACAATAATTTCTAGCACGAGATTGCAGCATATTGGTAGCAACAATCCAGCAACGGTTGCTATAATAAGCTGATTTCTTATTCTTAACAGCCATGAAAGAAATCAAAATTCTATATGCACAAATAGATTAGCACTAACAATCCTTGAAATTGAATTCTTGTGAGACTCGATACAGGCACTTAAATTTGATAAGAAGTCGAATTTTTTAAAATGTCTTCCAAAATAAACATGATTCAAGCAAATTAATCCTCGTAGTGAGACGCAAAGCACCAGCAAGCCTTGCTGACAACTTGCCGACAATATGCTTCTAAGAATTTTCGGCATTGAATGCTGGCAAAAACACAGGCACATGCGGACGCACATGCCGTAATTTTGACGCCATCGCATGCGGACATATACTGCCTATTTGCTGGCCGGTTGTTGGCAAAATGCTATCTCGGTATGATCATTTCATCAAAGTCTATATCGTACAAATTCGATCCAAATATGGATCGACAAGACTATTAAGAAAGGTTTCCAAATCGATTGTCATTGACAAGTCCGGTTCGTCGATGAAAACTGCAATCGGTTATCGACCAGGCTGCATTCGGATAATCATTGTTATAATAAATATATAGATAAATTGTAGCGCAAAATTTGTAGGATCATATCAAGTCAATAGTATTAAAAAAGATTTTAACCCTCATATTCCAGATCAATGAATATCTATAGTAATGATTGATTAACGTTTGAATGAGCGAAAAAACCCATACGTGGATCCGAATATCACCGTCTGTTAATCGGAGTCTATAGTATGAGCAACAACCCACCAGGAGTCAGTACGACTATTAACGCAAGAAGGCGAAACGGGATAGTAGGCGGATAGTGAGTAAAAGACCTTTATGGAAACGATCTAAATGAAATATATCATCAAAAAGAGTGTTTTAATCTTTTACAAATCCACAATGAAGGTATAATTGACGTGCTGCCATCATTGCACCTGCTGTAGAAACATATTTTCAAGAAAATATCGATTTAGACTTCTTTACTTCTGAGAAACTGTAATATGTTACCTACAAATACTGTTATCCTATCACTCGTTGATTTACCTTAGAGCGATTCTTCGATTTAAACTTACGAACTCCTTGCGCGATATGTGGTAAATTCTTCGCAGTATAGGGAGGTGTGAACAGGGATTATAACTAACTTTGATCATTTTCGCTAAGTAAGGCTTACATTCGTAAGAAGTGATTGACTCGGAAAGTTTCAGAGGCATCTAAATTAAATTATCGTTCGCC
This sequence comes from Ichneumoninae sp. B BG-2022a, assembly GCA_030522725.1. NCBI lineage: Eukaryota > Metazoa > Arthropoda > Insecta > Hymenoptera > Ichneumonidae > Ichneumoninae sp. B BG-2022a. The sequence continues at coordinate 1,765 of JAPYZD010002168.1, read as the reverse complement.
GACGCACGCATTTGTCTGTTTCTTTTTGTCGCACAGTTGTTATCTTTCGGCTAAAAGTTTATTTCGCGCTAATATTTTAGCATTATACCCGTTCAATTGTAATTCTATAGTCATCATGCGAGATGACTTCAGCCACAAAGAGCGTTGTAGGGAATCGTCTTTCAGCCACCTTGTAGCCATCCGGTATTATTTAGCCGTTTTGGCAAACCTTGGGGCCTGTGGAAGCACGCCAAGTTGCGTAATCGCAGTGAAACGGATCACTCCCGTCTATTGCTCAGACAGAAGTCGGGAGTTGAAGGCCCACGAGTGCTAACCGAGAGGTAAAGGGGAACGTAAGAAAGCGAGGAAACTTTGCTCCCTGCTTCTTTTGTATTTAAGGTTCTTAGTCGACTAGGAAGCGAGGGGAGACGAAGACCATCGGATACAAAGAAGTGCCATGAAGAAATATTCAGAGAGGCGAGCCAAAGTGGCAACTCCAGACTATAATCAATTTTATCGATCGAGAAAATATATTAACAACATAATTTCTCACACACGATCTATAAGAAAGATAACCCAGAAATCCATCAACGAGAATAAGAACCAAATGAACGTAAGAAGACGTTTTGTATACATTTATTATTTATAACACAATATAAGCGGAAATATGACTAGTGCAAATTTGGAAAAAAAAACTATCCTGATTCTAACTTTGGTTAAAATGACGGCATCCTTTAGTCCAAGGGCTGATAAAAAGTAAACAATGTCAAAGAATACGCCAAAAGGTATAATTTACCTTTATATACCTAATTTACCTATAAATTCTTCTTGCTGACGTTGGGTGACAACAAATGATATAATTTATCATTTGTTGTCACCCAACGTCAGTAAAAAGAATTTATCTATTTATTACTGACGGGACGGTCCCAATTACAGGACGGTAGTTACCCTACCGACAGTAAAAAATTATAACGTCCAAAGGCTGTTACAATATCGTAGCGAGGAAAGGAGAAATGTTCATTCATTGGTCCAACTTCCGAAAATATTTTAATAAAAATGTTTTCACAAAATAATTTACTGTTAATTATATTTAATTATGTTTTAAGACACTTGCAATGTTTTTGACTATCGAATTTTGTTGTGATCTCATCCTGAATCACTACTACCTAAATTCGTTTTTTTAATACTTTCTGCATTACCATAATTGGATCAACTATGACCGCCTGTGTTAGACAGTCGGCCCAACGTTATCAAACGACATTGCCCTAATGTTGGCTGCCGATGTCCAGCCAAAGTTTAATGGAAAATATTAATAAGCAATAAACAACATATTTTTGTCGACCAGCGCAACCTTTAAATGCTTTCTTTAAATTTTCAATGCCATCACCGGTAATTTTAATATACAGGTATTGCATTTAAGATTAAATTACTATTCACATAACTTTGTATATTAAACGTGTTGTAAATTTCATAACATTTTTTACAGCGCAAACAAAAAATAAGCCCTCACTCATGAATTCCATTAAACCACAATACGTAACACAAGAACAAAACAAAAAAAAACAAAACAAGACGAAGATAAATGAAAGGGGACGCGTAGGGCAGCGAGCGAAGGCGAAGAGCGAGACGGACAGATTCGAGGCCTTTTTATAATGAACCGGTGATGCGAGATGAAAAGATATAACATAAATGTATATGAAGTTTCATGCATATACAGTACATAAATTTCATTGACACGTATTTAAGAATATTGCGTTACCGGTATATTAAAAACAATATTATTTGT
>JAPYZD010002167.1:0-45689 GCA_030522725.1 Ichneumoninae sp. B BG-2022a | reverse complement strand
AAAAAAAATTTTTTTTTTAAAAAAAAAATTATTTGTTTAAAAAAAAAAAATATTATATTTACCTGAACAAGAACCGTTGGATCCCGTACCCATTGATTCATCATTAATGACATTTCATTAACAAAGAGTCCCAAATGATCTGCTTCTTGTACACTACATGATCTAACAAAATTTCAGGATTGAAAAAAAGAATAATAAATTCTAAATTAAACAAATAATTTTTTTTTAAATAATGTTATATTTTAAAAGATAAATAATTATATATTAAATTAAACAATGATTGATTCTAATTATTCTTTATATTTTTTAATATAATTTTTAATACAAAAAAATTAATAATTTTAGTTAATAAAAATTTTATAATCAATTACCAAAATAATTTTTAAAATATTTATGAATTGTAAAAAAATAATTTTTAAGAAAATATAAATATATATTATTTAATTTTTTACCTACCGAACTAGAGGGGTAAGCATACTAGTCCATTTATTAAAAAAATCGTATAAAGTAAAACCATAAGCATCAGTATCTACGAGTAACTAAAAAAAAATTTTTAAAATAAAAATTATACCTGTACAAATTTAGTACAAAATAGAGCATCTCTTTGACTATTAAGAATTCTAGGACCGAGCATATGTTGTATAAAAATATTTAAAGGATTTTGTCCTAAAATAAGAATTTATTTTTTTTTTTTTTTCTAACCATTTTTATCCGATTTAAACCAAGTATCTTTACGTTCACGTAAAACTTCAAGTGTATTATTACGATGCGCTATTAAAACCTTCAGTTCCGTCTAGATTCATGGGCAATAAGTAAAAAAAAAAATTAAATATTATAATACTAATTTTGAATCTGTATACCTCAAATGATTTTAGCCATCCATTAAGCCTTCTTTGTATTGTGTCATAAGCAGCCAGTATTGATCCATTATCAGTTGATTTTCTATTAGCAATACGTTGTCTATCACTAGCAACCTGAAATAATTTTTAATTCCATACATTACTATTTCTTACTGTCTTGAGATCTTGATTTAAGAGATCAATTTGTTTTTTGTAAATAGATTCTGGAATCCAAATATCTTGAAGTTCAAGTCTCCAAAAAGTTGTATATAAAGGATTTAAATTGGGACAACTACGAGAAGCGGGAAACATTCTGGCAGCTATAAAATTAAGGTGCTTATTATTCAAGGGGAGTCCTAATAAAAAAACTTTGAATAATATAAACGAACCTGGAATTTTGAGATCTTCAATTTTTGCTTCTTCTTCGATGAAATCATTTGAGATAGAATACATAACTGGTAAGGCTGGTCTTAAAAGTGTCCAAGCTCCCGCTGTATCACAAAATTGTAAGATCTCATTCACAGACGGTAAGATTTTTGCATAGTTAGCTCGACCATTTTCAGCATTTGCTAAAACTGCAGGCTCTGGTGCTGAAACAAATTCAATTAACTGTAGAAATGATGATTGTATTTCATCTGAAAAAGATGCCACTTCTCTTAATTGAAGTGACTTAGCTCCACAACTAAGTTGTGAATCATATTGGATTTCAAGTCGCTGAAAATAATATAAACAAAAATAACTCACAAGCTTAGCCAAACTTAAAGCAGCGGATTTGAATATTAATTTATCAGATAAAATTTTTTTCAGAGCAACTCTAGCTGTTGTAGCTCCCGGCTTATAATGTTCTTCAAGTCGTTCATCATCAACTAGAACGAAATAACGTAAACTTGGACCTGCAGCCTAAAAGTTTGATAATATTTTAAAATTATTTTCGTACAAGACAACTGATTTGTTCAGCTGATAATTCTTCTGTTGAAACTTTTGGGACTTCACCAAGCCATGTTATTAATTCCTGAAATAAACTAAAAAAAAAAATTTTCCTTACTTCAAAAAAAACAATATCACCTAAGTAACCCATCAGAAAATCAGGATATTTAGATTGTAAGGATTCTTGTATTAAACGCGATAAAACTGATAAAACTAAAGGACGTAAACCACCATTTGGATATCTACAAATAATTTTTTAATTTTTTAATTTTTCACCTTCTTAAAAATCTTGCAGCGAAATGAGCTGTATTTCGTAATTTCTTTGGTTTCGGTTGTCCAACAACCCAGATACCAGATTTAGAACATTCACGTGTATGGACTCTATAAAAAAAAAATTTTTTAAAAAAATTAAATTAAAAAAAAATTAAATAAAAAAAAAATACCTTTCTGTTAATAAAAAAGCTGCAACAACGGGAGCAAAACCGGGTAACATTGGCAAATAATTTATAATAACTTTTATTAGCATTGTGTCAAACATTTCAATTTGAGATAGAATAACGTCAAATACCTAAAAATAATTTTAAAAAAAATAATTTAAAAAATTAAAATATTTAAAAAATATTTTTTTTTTTTTTACCTCAAATGGGTTAGTACAACATAATTTATGTAATGCATCAATAACATTACGTTCACGTTGTAAAGTTTGCATCTTCTGTCTACCAGATGTATCGCCTAAAATTCTACCACCTCCTGCTTTAGTCATAAAATTAGACAAATTTAATCGTTGATCTGTTTGTTCAGCAGTCGCTCGTTTCAGTTCTCTACTTATAGTTTTTCTGACAATTTGTGCTGCAGCTTCTATTTTAGTATTTCTAGGTTTATTCTGATGGTAGAAATTACAGAATAAGGTTAATCTTTCTTTAATATTCAAAAATTTGATACAATCCCAAATACCTCCAGCTAATGAAGCTCGAGGCTCAGCAAGACATAATGATGGCATTAATATGTCTGAAATCAATTCTTGATAATCTTTTGGTGTAGTCTCAGTTTTGAGACCATCATCAGAGGATGTAAGTCCAGAATTATTCAGTACAGTTACAAAGGCCCGTATTATAAGATCAATAACATAAGGATTTAATTCTGCTAAAGCAGTTCCTAGGCATTTGATAATTGGTAGTAAACGAGATCCAAATTCCGTGGGATTTGTAACAGGAGTTAAACCTAAAGCCTGAGTATCTTTTTTACATTCGAGTCCATATTCATATGGTGATTGATATATTCCAATACCTATGTCAAAAAAATTTAAAAAAAAAAAACTCACAACGTGATGACAAAATTCTATCTTTATTTGAATTTTTTGTCAGCTCAAAATATTTTGTAAGCACTTGAGGTGAATTTGAGACTAATGGATAACTTAACCAGCTGAGTAAGCATTTGTATTCAATTGTTTAAATTTACCATATAAAACTTCCAATAGCTTGAGAAATTTGTAGATTTGAATGAAACACAAAAGATGGGACAGATTTTCTTAATTTTAATAAAAGTTCTAAAGCAATTGACCAACCATTGAGCTCTATAAATGCTGTTAAAAAACTGAAAAAAAAAATAAAAAAAAAAATATTTAAAAAATTAAAAAAAAAAAATATTTAAAAAATTAAAAAAAAAAAATATTTAAAAAATTAAAAAAAAAAAATATTTAAAAAATTTTTAAATTTTTCTTTTTACCATATTTTTCCTAGTGGTTGTGTTGTAAGAATATTATTAGTATCAGCTTCATTTGGTATTGATCGTTCTAATGTAATATCTGTGACTTCTTTGACATCATCCATTTCAACATTTGAAGTATCAACTGTAACTTGATGAGTAGATTTTTTTTCAATTAATTGGGATAATAGTGCTTCTGATGGTCCAATATTATGCCATAATGATGTCAGATCTAAAAATCTGAAAAGAATTTTTTTTTTGTTTTTTTACCCTTCCATTACTAAGTAAGCACATAAATGAAAAAAATGTTGTGCAGGTAGATATAATCCCGCTGCTTGTGCTGTAATCAAATCCTATTGACATTCAAAAGAAAACAAAATAACTTACAGCTCGTCTATCCCGTATTTGATTTTTTAAAATAGCTTCTTCATAATGTCGTATTTGGAATAAAATTAGCTGAGAAAAAAAAAAAAAAATTAAAAAAAAAATTACCTCTGAGAATCGTTGTTGAGAAATAACATTAGATATGATATGCAAAAAATCATGCTTCATAATAAAAAGAAAATGTTGAAAATACAAAATTAATATATGAGCGACTCTATTATTACATAAACGAAATTCGGATATAATTGCTGACATTTTTTTTTGTATTGACATTATAATTTTGCAATTTAACAAATTTTGATTATTCCATGGATCAATACGATTTATGCATCCACATGAACTATGTTTGTCTGGGAGCATACATATTTGATTCAAACTCTCTTGCAATAAAACATGTAATCGAGCAAATCCAACACCATTTTCTGATTCAAGATTGTATACCGGTAATGTAAAAACCTCTCTAGTGCGTATTCGAACATTCAATTTCATCAATGATAATCTATCTTTTGTAAGACAATAACCGATGAGATCTAATTGAGTACATGGTATGTTGGCTATAATCTCTGAGCGTGTCAGAAGCCCACTTTTTTCTGCGACATCGAGTACGGATAAAAGTCGTTGTTGACACGATCGACTTCTATCCTTATTCGTCGTCGTATTGATGTTCTGTTGCACCCTTTGAGTCGATGCTATTTGTTTACTCTCTCCAACTCCTCCCGTAAGAGTTCCATTTGATACTAACTCAACAACACTAAGACCCAATTCAACTGTCCATCTTAACGAGTCCAGCGCTGCGTCTTTCAGAATCGGAAAGGTGTGTAGTCCTCGTAAACCACCGCTGTTTTTGACACACTGCTCTCCAACTTGTCTCAGAAGATCGGCTGCTTGATGACTTGATAATCGATGGAATAATACAGCGCACCACAATTCTTGAAACGCTTGAACCAATTCCTCCTCATTGTTGTCTTCCTGTTCCAAAGAAAAAAGATCGGCCAATTGACTACGCCACCGGGGCGCGACAGATGCCTGCCAGACGGCATATGATACTGGTGTTTCCTCTGGGGTCCTAAACGTCAATAATCGACGTGCCGGATCAAAAGAGTCCCACGCCAGAGAGGCATCTGTGGCGGCAGTCATTTGACTAACATCTGTTTCCAAACCACTGCCAGTATCCTTGAAGCCAACGAACCAGAGGAGAACCTGGTATCTCTAACCTTTGCCTGGGAAATCCTTCGGTCGGATTATGTTCATCGCTCGATTTTTTGATAAATCAAAAAAAGTTGTTACAGATGAAAGTTTGACAAGAAATAATGTATCGTTGTTTGAGCCATTTCAAGAATTTTTTTTTGAAAATATTACAAGTCCAGAAAACCCCCCTGAATCAGAAAATAGAATAATATCTGAAGATATATATGAAAAAATCTGGCACAATACAAGCGTTATTCCATACAATAATGAACATCACGAAGTTAAAAAAATATATAATAAAAAAACTTCAATATTTGAATTAGATTCCGAAAAATTTAATGCTACTTTAATATCATTTATTAAAAAAAAGGTTCCATCTATATCTCTTGATATTAATAATAATAATAATAATTATAATAATAATTATAATAATAATAATAATTATAATAATAATAATAATATGAAAAATAATAATAATTATATTAAAAATAATAATAGGATTTTTTTAACTGAAATTATTGAAAGAATATCGAATGAAATTATTGAGAAAGAAAACTTATATAGAGATTCTAAAAAAAAAATCATTTTAAATTTAAATTCTTTAAATACAAAAAATGGGACAGAACTTGTAAAAATTTGGTTGAAAAATGAAAATGATTATATTAATATTTTAATAAATTTTAAAAATTTTAAAATAATTTCAGATAATTATCAAAATTCAATAATTAAAAATATTTTTAAATTATTAACAAGACTCGAATTATTAAATTTTTATTCAAAAAATTTTAATTTAATTAAAATATTATTTTTATTATTAGCTGATGCTCAAAGAGAACTTGCCAATCAATCATTTAAAAAGACTATACCAATACTGAATGAATTATTAATTATTTTAAATAACTCAAATCAAAATCTTTTTGGAAACTCAAAAAAATCTATTTTTAAAAAATTGAAATTTATATTAGAGATTTGCATAGTTACACATTTACAAAAATTTCAATCTATATTAGATGATATTAAATGGGGATCAACAGAATTTAAGGAACGTTCAATTTGTGACTCCCGTCAATGTAATGATTTTAAAATATATTTATCAGCATTAGGAGTTTGTCAACGTCTTCAAATGATTCTTGAATCTAACGATAATGAGACTCAAAATTATTTGTTGTGGACATCACAATGTTTAGCATCGATAATAATAGCTAAATTTAGGTATGTATGAGTTATCTTAAGAAAATTTTTTGGTTTTTCTTTTATATATTATTTTTATTCATTGTATTTAATAAATGTTTAATTCTAGTTTTATTTTGATTTTCAATACACCGTTTTTTGAAAAATGTAAATTAAATTAATTTTTTATTTTTTTTAATAATCAGACTATTATTTTGTTATCCAAAAAGCCCTTTATGCCGTCTTGATACACATATTCAAGCATATAAATATTTAATCATATCTGTACTCCCGTCCCATATAAGTTTTTTGAAATCCATTATAGAAAATAATTCAGAAGATAACATAATTATATTTGAAGTTACCTCCTTGATTGTTCAAGAATTGGGAGAATATGCTTCATCATTATGTTATTCACTCGAAAATAATAATTTTATAATGAATGATAATAAAATTGATTTAAATGATATAATAAAATTAAGAGAATCTGTTATTGAAGATCTTATACCAATTGTTGATCAAATAAAAATTATTGAAAAGTCTGCAATAACAGAATTATTTCATCCAACTGAATTTCAAATTTTTACTAATATTAAGTTTTTTGATGGAATAAAAAAAAAAAAAAAAATTAATTCAAATTGTTTTTTATTATTATGTTATTTTCATAATCAAAGACTTTCAAAATTTTTGAATTTAAATCAAATTTTACAACCTTCAAATAATCAAATTAGGTAAATATTTTCTTCAATTTTTTTTTTCTTTTAGTCAAACACTCGAAGATTTAATAAATATCATAAATTCCTGTAAAAACAATTTTTCATTTTTTAGTGAAAATAATTTCTTAGAATATTCATGTAAGCTTTAAAAAATTTTTGTAAATAAATATTTTTTTTTTTTTAGTGCAAGTTTTTTTTCCCGCTTTAAAAGAATGTCGTTTAGCTTTACGTGATGGTTGGAATTTAATGAAAGATATTTATGTTGAGGTTTGTATCAATTTAATTTTAAAATAATGAAGATTAAAATTGCTGGTTTAATTATTAATTCTTTTTATAATGGATGGCAATTTATTGAAAATTCAATTTTTAAAAAAAATAATTCATTTAAAGAGGTATTTTAAAATATTTTTAAAATATTTCAGGAAATAGATGAATGGATGAGATTGAAGACTTTAACTTTAAATTCTTTATTTGAAACAATTATGGAACATTTAATTGTAAATAAAAAAAATAATATTATTTTAATTAGCCTTCAGAAGTTTTTGCTTCATTAATTAATTCTGATAATAAAATTATTCTCACTATAGATGGTAAATATAATTTTTTTTTTTATTTTTTTTTTATCATTTGGTATTTTTATATGTTTTTTTTTTTATTTTTTTTTTATGATTTTTTTTATTTTTCAGGAGTAATTAATGTTTTAACAAACGAAGCTATTCGTGCAGAATATATAAATAAAGTTTGTGAAAATTTAATTTCCCAATTAATTAATTATATTGATGTTTTTGTAAATGTATTATATATCGAACAACGAGAATTTTTTATAAAAAATTGGTATTTAATTAATATATAAATATTTTTAGTACAGATTTAATTTTCTATTTTGAAAATATTAAGAATTTTGTTCCCTCACCTCAACTTCAAACAGAGATAGCTCGATTACAAGTAAGTATATGTACATCATAATATTTTAATCAAGGATCTATTACATCTGTTTACTTTAACACCTTTTTTTGTTAAAGATACTTTACATAGACTTATTGATTTATCTTCAAAATATCAAGATCTATCAAAAAAGATTAATAATGATAAACCAGGTTTCTTAGGAGTTAAAATGTAATTATAAATTTTTTTAAAAAAATTTTATTATAAAATTTTATAATTTTTTCTAGAGTTAAAGAAGCTGAAGGATTTTTAAAAAAGACACAACAGTTCTTAAAACCTGAGGGTAAAAATTTAGATCTTGAAACTTTAAATGAATCTAAATTAATTGAATTAGAAATGATTCAAATTACGAGAAATAAATTATCGGTAAATTATTAATTATTTTAATTTGAAATAAATATTTGATTTTAATAATATTTAATACTTATTACTATTATTATAATTGACATTAATTATTATTAATTATAATTAATTATTTATTTTTCATAAATTATTAGTTATTATTTAAAATAATAAATTTTTTCAATTTATTAATAATGAGTTAATATAATTTCATCATTTAGGTTGCTATGTTTACACCATATCAATGTATAGAAATTTTAAGGAAACGACGCGAATTTTGTTTTATTGGCGGAATTATCTAAATTACGTTTTTTTTTAAAAAAAAAATAAAAAACAAATTATAAGTTAAGCTAACCAGGGATGCATTAGAGCTTGATTTGCTGTTATTCTAGATTTAGGAGAATATTCGAAAATCCTTATTTAAAAAAAATTATTAAAAAAAAAAATTATTTCAAAAAAAAAATCTTACTTTTCTAAAAAGTCTATAAATAGATAATCAGCAGCGGGAATTGCAGCCTGTAAATTAGCTTTCGCATTTCTTGCCCATTTGGGAAATGATTTCTAAAAATTAATGAAAAAAAATTATTTAAAAAATAAATTAATAATAAAAAAATGTTAACATAAGAATAATAATTATAAAAAAATTATGATACTAATGATTTTAATCAAAGATAATAAAAATTATTTTGAAAAAAAAAATTTAAAAATAATAATAAAAATATCAACAAAGAAATATTAAAATAAATTAAAATGATATTAAAGATGATTATCATAAAAAAATTTAAAAATAATTATAAAAATGATGACAAAATTATTAAAAAAAAAAATAAATAAAAATAATATTAAAGATAATAATAATAAAATTAATGATGAGAATGATAATAAAAATAAAAAATAAAAAAAATGTAAAAAAATGATTTAAATGATGTGATGATAAATTTGACAGAAAATACTTACCTGGTAATACTGTAGTGATGATACACCGGTCCATTGAGTAAAATCATCATATTTATTTTCGATAGGTGTTCCAAGGATTTTGAATATTTTATAAAGAGTATCAACTTCACAATCGCCATGAAATATGGGACGACCTGTAGCCATTTCAGCAACAATACAACCAACACTCCATAAATCAAGAGCTGGTGTATAATAATCATCTCCTAGAAGTAATTCGGGTGCTCGATACCTAATTTATATAATGAAATATTTCTCACCATAATGTTACAACTTCGTGTGTTTTCTTTTGTGTTGGTGTTGAAAATGTACGTGCAAGACCAAGGTCTGCAATTTTCAATTCTAATCCTAATAATGAGGTTTCAAATAAATATTATATTTTATAACATACTTCTTACCGGATTTATCTAATAAAACATTTTGAGGCTTTAAATCTCTATGAATTATTCTTCGACTATGACAATAAGCAACTCCTTTTAATAGTTGTCTTGTTAATGATTTACATTGTTCAATTGGAAGAAAAAATGTTGGCTGTTTAGTCCTCTTAATACTGCTGGATCGTTGTGCAGTTGTCGTCATTCTTTTTTGCTCAGCATGTTTTTGTTTTAAGTAGACGCGTAAATCTAAATCGCATAATTCAAAAGACAGCCATAGCTGTGCATCAACATGTGCGACATCCAAAAGCTTCACAATATTGGGATGCTGTAATTCTCTGAAAAAAAAAAATTTTTCCGCTACTTCAACTAATACCTGAGTAAGACTGTTTCTCTAAGTGCTGTTGTGGGTAAACCTGCCATATCCTTATTTTCATCAAGTCGGAGTTTTTTTAACGCTACTTTACATCCAGAGGGTATATGGATTGCTTCAAAAACAACACCATATGTTCCTTCCCCTAATAGTCTGGTACGCCTGAACACTGCCTCAAGTGCTTCTCCGCTCAAAACGTTTTGAGCAGGAAAACAAAAGCGGCAACTATGGGAGTTTGATTCAGCTTGCATAAAAAAAAAAAAAAAAAAATTAAGTTGGTGAGAGCTTCTTCTGTTTATCTGTCAGCATCAATACATCTAGGCTCTACGTTTCTTCCTTCTATTATCTTCTTTCATTACAGAATCACCTGAAGCATATTTGTATTGTCATATCATTACTTGCTAATGCTTTTAGTGCATTTACTGAATCTGTAGGAAGGTTAGGGGTATCGTCATAAACTGTCCAGCACATCATTAATTGCGTAAATTGATTTATGTAATTCAAATCCGCATGACAGCTTGTTCGAAATTTAATGCACTGAAAAAAAAAACATAAAAAAAAAAAAAATTTTTAATTTTTTAAATAATAATTTTTTTTTTAAATTTTTTTTTAATAAAATTAAATTTAAAAATAAACAAAGAACTTACTGATTTATCATCAGTAACTTTTAAAATAATTTCTGGTTTATTATCAATCTTGTTTGAATATTTACAACAATAACGAGTCTAATAATTTCTTAATTTTGTGGATTCTTACTTTGTTTGGTGACATAGAATAAACTTCTTTGGCTGCTGCTTGAAATTCATCAAAATTCTCAAAATAAACCATGACTACCTAATTATAAATTTCTACTGGTCCTTATAATAGAATCAAAATTATTATCTATATTTTTTCTTCTTCTTCTTCATTTTGATCTGTATTAAATTCTTTTTCATCTTCATCATTTATTTCTTTCTTAGAATCCTGATATAATAATTATAATTTTCTAAATTCTGTTTCTATGTATATTTTTTTATTAATCATTTTTCATTTTTTTAATATTTTTTTTATTTTAATATTTAATTCTATAATTTTTGAGTTATTAGATGTTTATTCTATCATAATAAATTTTTTTTTTTTTAATTATAATTAAATAATTTTATTACCTCTTGAAGCTTTTTTGCAGCTATACGTTCACCAGCTTGACGGCATAACAATAATTTAGACTTAAAAAAAAATATCAATTATTTTAATTTACAAATAAATATTTTTCAATTGGGTCTTCTTCAGCTCCTTCCAGTATAATTATAGGAGATGTCATCTCTCCTAAAAAAGCTTCAGCTGCACTTCGATTTGTTGGATTTTTATCAGCAAGAGCTTTTTTTTTTAATTCAAGATCTCTAGATATCTTTTCGACATCTATTACATCAGCTTCTAAATCAATTCCCTTATCAATTATTTTTTTTAAATTTCTAGTTACATGGAATAATACTTTAGGAGAAAATTGCTCCAAATTTTCAAGTCCAACTTCTAAATTATCAACTTTATCATCCTAAAATGACATTATGTCCAATAATGCATTTCTAAGAATACATTGAATGCATTGTCAGAGAAACTTTACAACAATACCTACTAATTGATCAACGCGCTTGTCCATATCTCCTTGTATTTTAGACTGAAGAATCGATAAACATAATTTGTACACTTACTAGACTTGTCATATTGACTCCTGATGGATTCTGACTCTCTGAAAATATACATTCATAAAAAAATTTTTGTTTATTACCCGGAGGATGTTCAGGAAGATGAACTTCATTTCCAGGAGCTGTTGGATCCACCTTAACACTCAAAATACTTGCAATACAAATGTGCGCTACTAGGTTAAACAATAAAAAAGCATTCATTTAATGTGATGACACCCGCTCCTCATTTAATATTTCGCAACATAAAAATATTAACATGAAACTATATCGGCACTTGAAAAAATTATATATTTTACAATGAAATATTCTGAATGGGCTCGAAATTATTTTTTTTCCATAAAATTAGTCTTCGAGCTGCTTCTTCAAGTAAGGTTACAGATTTACAAAATGCAATTCGTAAATACTTTTCCGTACACATAGGAGGTAAACATGAAGCATCAAAAAACGCGTCGCCTATAATAAAAATTTATTCTATATATTATTTACTACCTGGAACGGAGGCAACGCCTACTTTACTGATTAAATAGTTTGAAGCCTCTGTTGAAGTCATATTTGCTATAATAATAATAGTATTAGAGTGTTTACCAATTATCGGAATTTTTACATAAGATGCAAAGATATAATATGCACCTTCAGGTATAGCAAAATTAAATCCAACTATACGTAAAGTTTCTTCCAATATTTGATATTTTCTTAAATATAAATTTGGCAACTCATGATTGAAAAAATAAGAATTACGTCTTAATAATGCCTCAGAAGCATACTAATTTTTTCATAAAATATTTATTATTTCTAACCTGAAATGGTGTTGGTGCTTGCATGGATATTGTATCATGAATAGCTCTTATAGTTGTTGTTAATTCAGGATGCGATAAAATCCAACCAACACGCCATCCAGTTGCAGAACCGGTTTTGGAAACAGAGTTCACTAAAAATCAAAAGAATAATAAATAATTTAATAAAAATTATTTGAAAAAAATCAAAAAAATATTATTATTCACAAAAAATTCACCTATAATTATATTTCTTTTAAATTCTTCACCCCATTTCCATAATATTGTTTGATGAGGTCCATCTTTATTTTTAAACCGACCGTTGAAAATAATATGTTCATAAATTTCATCTGTTATAATTTTTATATTATTTTTAAAACAAATATTACAAATTTGTGTTAATTCCTAAGAACAAGAAAAAATAAGAAAAAAAATACCTCATCAGTAAATACTTTTCCTGTAGGATTATGAGGTGAATTAAGAATTAATGCTCGAATTGAATATTTTGATTGTTTAATAGTTTCTTCTAATTCATTCAAATCAATTTTCCAATAATCAGAAGCATTAATATTATCATTTGAATTTATTTTATCATTTGAATTTTCAGTCTTATTATTTATCAAATTAATAATAAGAGGATGTATCCCAAAAACCATAGCTTGATTAATATACATTTCATGGTAAGGTTGAATAACAATGATAGCTATTGTATTGAAAATTTTTAATTTAACATACCACTATCTTGTTCTGCAATAGAACGTATAGCTATTGATATACCTTCAGTTGCTCCTAATGAAACTTTAAATAAATTAATTAATTTAAATTAAATCACCAGTTATTTCTGTCTCTGGATTTATATCTACATTATATATTTGTTTATAATATTGTGAAATTCTTAATCGTAACCCTGAAATTCCAAATCTAAAAGAAATTTTTTTTTTTTCTTCCCTTACGGATAACTATACTGATTCAATTGATCTCTTTCATCATAAGGAATTTCTCTTTAAATAATTACTTTACAAATTACTTACTCAAGTATATTTGCTAAACTTTTAGCTCCCGCTGACAAACAATTGAATTTTTTTATACGTACTAGAAAAATTAGGTATATGTGAAGCTGCTTGACGAGAACCTCCAAGAATACCAGAAATAGCTTCTAAGCACTAATAAAACTTTTTTTTAAAAAATTTATATATACGAACTGACCATGTCATATCCGGGTCTCTCATCCGGGAATCCTTAAATAAAATAAATATATAAATTTATGGATAAATAAATAAAAAGTTATGAACACATATTTACATAAATAAATATATAAATAAATAAAATAAATAAAATAAATAAATAAATAAATTAATAAATAAACACAGTATATAAATAAATAAAATAAATAAATAAATAGATTAATAAGCAAACACAGAAATACATAAATAAATATATAAATAAATATATAAATAAATATATAAATAAATATATAAATAAATATATAAATAAATATATAAATAAATATATAAATAAATAAATAGATAAATATATATATAATATATAAGTATTATTTAGTAACACTAATTTAAAAAATAAATATTTCAAAATTTAGATATTACCTTGTCCCAAATTAATAGCTTGATATTGTGTTGCTAATCGAGTTGTTTGTCTTATAATACTAAAAAATATTTCAAAAAATAATAGATCACCACCTATCACGAATTTTATGTTGAGATTCTTTTGCAACATAAATCATAATTAGTACGTGAATGATAATGTCTCAATAAGTTAACCTAATAATACTGTTTAAATGAAATAAAAGAATTTAGATTTTTATTTCTAAATCTTGTTTAATAAAACTTATACAAAAATTTTAAGAATAACCGAAAAATTTCCTATTAATTTTCTATAGTATTTTTATCATCTAAATTTTCAACACCTTCTTGTTCTCTTGAATAGGGTGGTGATATATAGTAAGGTAATCTTCCTCTTTGCCAATCATATAAAACAATACGAGCAGCAATAGTTATATCAGGCTCTCCAAGTTTTTTAAGTTTACCGTAACGTTTAGCTAATATTTCTAAAAACTCTTCAGAATTTTTCCATGTTATATCCTCTGGTAATGCATATTTTTTTAAAATACTTTCTCTAAAATTAATTTGAAAAATTTTGAGTTTAATTACCTTCGAACACGATTTAGTACTTCTGATATATGTACTTCTGGATCATGTATTTTCTCAGCACGTACTACTCCTTTTAAAACCTACGAAAATTAACATACGTTATTTTAAGAACTAAAATTAAAAATTATATTTAAAAATTTAAAAATATATATTTTTTTAAAAATTTTTTCTTACTTTATTAGTTTCATCATCTTCTTCTAATGGGACAATACCGGGACAATCAATAAGATGTACTCTATTAGTTAAAGCAACATATTGCCAAATTTTAGTTTCACCTAAGTATATATATTTTTTATATCTTACCAGGGACGGGTGCTGCTTTACAAACTTTTTTTGCTCTTAATGTATTGATTACAGAAGATTTACCAACATTTGGATAGCCTATAAAACCAACTGAAACATGCTTACGATGTTTTAGTAATGAAGCATATTGTCTTAAGAAAAAAATTTTTTTATAGTTATATACATACCTCAATAAATTGATTAAAGACATTTTTCCGAAAGAATTAGTTAAGGAACTGTGAAAAGCAATAGTTGGAAATTCGCCTGCTAAAATTTTAATCCAACGAGATGCACACCAAGCAGGTATTAAATCACATTTATTCATTAAAAGAATAATATGTTTATTTGGACGATCTTTAATAATATGTTTTTCTAAACGATTACATCTAAAAAGTATTATAATTTTTTTAACAAAAATTTTACCTTGTTCCTAATGGATCACGTGCATCAATAACTTCTACAACAATATCACTTGAATCAATAACTTTATATAATTCCTAAAAATATTTTAAAAAAAAAAAATATTTTTAATTAAAAAAATATTTTTGATTAAAAAAATATTTTTGATTAAAAATATATTTTTGATTAAAAATATTTTTTTAATTTTTACCTGCCAAATACGACGAGAAGTTCCTTTTTTAAAAATTTCCTGACTAACAGCTTCTCGTGGTTCTAAATCTTCTTTAATTGCAGAAATATCATCTTCAGCATTATATATAGATTGTTTTTTTTCAACCTTAATAATATTTATTTTTTTTTTCTCACATCAGCAGCAAGAGAATTTAAATCCTCTTGAATTATTCTGGGACGTTTTCTAATTTTTTTTTTCCCAAATGTTTGATTAAAGGGCTCCAAAGATAAAAGATTTAATTTTGGTTTGATATTATTATCATCAGGAGCGAATAAAGATACAGGAAGCTTTGAACGTTTAATTAATACAGTGTATGGATCATTTCGTGCCTTTTCGAGAGTTTCACGAAATTCTTCAAGCTTATTTTGTGTGATAACACGAGTATTCCCAAACCAACGACGATCTGGTTGAATTCTTACAGGAAATAAAGGCTGTTTTTTCATCTAAAAATTAATATAGAAATAAAAATTAATTAATACCTTTTCCATGTTTGGTTTCTCATTATATAATTTTAAAAGTTTTATTTTTGATTTATCCCTATAATGCCCAGGCTTTTTATTGATAGGGATAGCCCTATCAGGATTTGTTGATGCCGCATTGCCCGTCCTTTTAGCTGGATATGGTTGAGCTTTTGATTGTTTTGCAACTCTATTTGGTTTTTTTAAGCCCTGTACACTTCCTTTATTTTTCGCCATTATGGCAATGAACCTACAAACTCAAAGGTCCTACCAAGTCAGATCTAATAATCAAATTTGAATTTTTTTGAAAATTGGATGCTTTGTATCAGTGTGATCAAGTAAAAAATAATAGAAATTATTATTTCAACAGATAAGAAATAATTGTTAATAGATGTCGTATGTTGTTCGAAAAATTGTCTTGTATGCGGATTTGACAAAATAAGAATTTTTTTTTTTTTTTTTTTTCAATCTTCATCGTATAGCTATAAACTCTCCCAAATCACCTTCATCATTAGATTTGGTAACATTATCACGGAATCGGCATTTTGCAGTTGTTGGGACTTCTGAAGGAAAAAAAAATTAATATTGATATAAATTACCTTTTTTTCTTAAATATTTATGTACAGTTGTCCAAGCTCTTGATTTTCGAAATTTAACAAAATCGATCGAATTATCTGGATTGGCTGTATCATCTTTATCTAAGAAAATAATAAATATATTTATATTCAGTCACCTTGAAATTCATAACAACGAGTAAATCGACCGTTTGACCAAACATATAATACAATCAAACCCAATTTTTTACGGTCATTCCATTCAGCTTCAAAACAATATGATGTACTCTAGATAGACATTTTTATTTAGAAAATTAATACCTCATCTTTTTCAACATATATTCTTCTTGTTATTTTTACACCAACACGTTCTTCTGCTAATCTAGCAAAAAAAATTGTTTCTGTTGAACTTTACCTTCTTTTTAGTGTTGATATTGAATGTCGAGAACCAGTTGCAGTTTCATAAGCAAAAGTCTGAAAATAATTTTTTATTTCTGGTAGTAATCTTCTTTACCTTGTCATCAGTATGATCTTTAATTAAATTTGATATTTTTGAGCGTCTTTCATTTTCAGAATTGACATTTTTTATTTCATTTAATCTGAAATAAAATTTGTATAATTGAATCTCTTACCTATCACATAACTGTTCACAATTAGCTATTGAATTGCTGCGATCTCGTCGCAATTTTTTGCCATGTCCTTTTGAAGTTGAAACACTACGAGCTGGTCTTTTTTTCCCGCTTTCTTGTATCCTACTATTTGATCTGCTTCTTCGTCGAGTTTCAGCTTCTGGACTACTCATACGTCGATTGTTTCCGCGCATGCCTTCAGCTCCTGATCCTCGCCTCTGATTATTATCTTGACGATAACGAGAAGGTTGAATGGGACTTCGAGATGATGGTCTTCTGATTGGGCTTCTGCTTCTTCTGGTGGGAGGAGGAGGAGGAGGTCCAGGACTTCTTCCCCGTCTTGCCGGGCTACGCCTCACTGGGCTACCAGACCTTCTGATGGGGGGAGGAGGTGCACGCCCTGATCGTCGTAATGAACTTCTACTCCGTTTACTCGATCGACGACGAGATGGTGGACTGCCACCGCGACGTTCACTTCTGCTCGAGCTTCCTCTACGAGGGGGAGGAGATCTGTCACGCTTTGCTAGACTTCGTCTCACAGGGGGACTGCTCCCTCTGTCGGACCGACTGCTGGATCTGGGACTACGAGGTCTTCGATTCAAAGGACCTCCTCGTCTGCCTCGACTCGAACTACGACTGCCTGAACTGTTACGTTGTTTGTCGGATCTCCTAGGTGGTCTGGCAAGCGGAGACCTTTCTCTACGAGCCCCCGTGGTGGATGACCTATCTTGATATGGAGATCTTTTGAGAGGAGGTGAACGATCACGTCGGCCGGGTGACCTATCGACACGCCGTATCGGGGACCTGTCTTTCTTGGAGGAAGACTTCGGTCGTTTCGCTGGAACTGGACGGCCTCTGCTTCTTCTGCTTTCACTTCGGTCTCTGCAACTGTCTGGACTGTCTGAGGTTCTTCTAAGGGGGCGTCTTGAACTTGATCTGCCGCGTCCCGAAGTAGAGCGATCCTTTCGTCGAGACCCGCCTGCTTTTTCAGACTTCTTTTCTCGAGGTGAAGGCGAGCATGAAGTCTCCATGACGGACGATGAGGTTGATCGACGAGCAGGTTTTTGATCGAAGCGGGAGGAATTAGATGATTTTGCTGTTGACGGTGCACCTTTTGTCGCTAGGGAGGGATCAGTCATCCAAGCTGGCAAGACAGACTGTCGGCCCCGTCCTGATTGGCAGACAGATATGTATTCCCCGTAATATAGATTTGAGGATGATATCTTTGGTTTTCACCAAAATGTTTTACACACAGATCGTCATTCTCTCACTCTGATCCATTTACCTCTGCCTCCTGCAGACTGAGCGTCTCGTTGCATCGATGTTGCAGACCTGCCGTGATGTCTGTAATGTTCCTGGGACATAAGTCTGTGCATGCAATCTGTAGCACTCATGATTTTGTAAGATATCTATTAAGCGTATTGATTGGCATGTTTTGTCGATTATTTTTTTTACGCAAAGTTGATGTTGTTGGAATCTCTTCATCTTCAAATTCAATAGTTGTAGAATTCACTGAGTTATCATGTTTACTTAATAATTGATTCGCCTGTGGTGCTTCAATACGAAATCAAAAAAAATATTATCTCACTTCTTAAAAATGAAAGTCTTAGTTCATTTCCATCAAATAAATTCTTAACTGAAAATAAAAAAATTATAGCTTTAATTTTTTTTACATAGAATTTCCTTAGTTATATAGATTTTTTTTTTATTTAATATAATTTTATGTATCAAATAATTCGTAAATGCTGTCTATAAAAATAATTATAAAAAAAAGAAAAGTTAATATGTTGTCTATATGGAATTATAATCTGCAAAATTATAACGAACTACATTTTTAAAATAGTTTTTAAAAAAACTTACGGCTACTTCATTTATAATTTCAATAGCATTTCTTGAAATCTTTTTTTTTTTTTAAATATTTTGTTTCTTACAAGATTTTGTCCTATTGAAATTTTTATAATTTTTAAAATTTTGTTTTTCGGATAAAATATTTTTTGTAATTCTTCAGGTGAATTATTGTCATCTTCCATTTTCAGGTCCAATATTAATTTTACTTTATATTTTACAGAATGTTATTAACAGTCAAAAATTAAAAATATTTTTTTTTTTTTTTTTTTTTCAAAAACTCAAATATTTATTTTTGTTAAAATCAAAAAATATTAGTCACAGATTAAATGGAAGAATCTAGTTATTCTTCTTCTAAAGGAAATAGTATAATAATTATATTAGATGTAAGTTCATATTTTTGGGACAAATTTGAAAAAAAACCAAAAAATTTGTCAAAAATAAAAATAACATTTGAATCAACTTGGACATCAATAGTAACATATCTTTCTATTCTTTCAATTGGATGGAATAGATCACAAGTTTCATTAATTGTTTATCATGATTCAGGCAGGTAATTACTTGACAATAACTCTTAAATTTTTTTTAATAGTAAAATGATTTGGACGGGACGGAGTTGTCGTTTACCACCTTCTAGAAATAATATAACTGATGCACTCATATTATTCTTAAAACAAGATTTATGTTTACCGGGAGGCGATTCATTTTTAGCTGAAGCATTAACTTCAGGATTATTTTTAATAAATTCACAACAAACTTCAAAAAATTCTATTATACGTAATGATAATTCAAATCGAAACTTATTAGGAAAAGAAAGTACGAATAATGTAAGTACTAGTTTTTCAATCATTACTTTAATTCTTTTAGTAATAAATTATTCTTTTTTAGTGTAATCGAATTATTGTCATCGATACTGGTACATGTTCTTATTTGTTTTCAAATACAGCTATTTTAAGTGCGGGTTTTGCAGCTGAAAAAAGCGTAAGAGCAAAAAAAATTTTTTTTTTTTTTTTTTTTTTAAATTTTTTTTTTTAGAAAGTTGTGATAGATATTTGTTGTTTAGGAGATGAAATACCGGTAAGAATTTTTTTTTTTTTTAAATAATAAATCAGCCTGCTATGCAACAATTAACAGAAATTACTGGAGGGTTATTATTGAGTTTAGATAAAGTCATAGCTGAAAAAATTAAAGAAGAAGATCATAAAAATTTAACTACTTATTTTAAAGAAGGACAAGGTTCAACTCCTGAAGTTACAAGAGATATAACATCTCAATTAATATTAGAATTTTTATCAGTAAGTTCTATATTTAATTATTAATTTTTAGTTTCATTTAACTCCCGGACCGTCAATACGCGAAAAATATCCTTCAGCTGTAAGTTGTACTTCAACAAGTGCAACTATTTGTCTTTGTCATCATAAACCAACTGCTATAGCAATGGTATGTTCTTGTTGTTTAGCAAGTAAGGATTTTTTTTTTTATATTGAAAAGTTTTTTGTACTGAATTTCGAGATTCTATTTGTTTGATTTGTCGGTAAGTTTAATTTTTCTTTTTTTCAATTTAAATTAGAGCACGATTTAGAAGAGATCGTGAAATCACTGTTGCAAATGTTAGACTCCCGACCACAGAAAATATAATTAATTAATTTTTAAATTAATTGTATGCAAATGATTGTAAAAACATTTTAAGACGTTCTTCATTAACTTTTTTTACTACATTAATTGTCTTAAGAAATTAATATATGAAAAAAAAACTTACCATATCATTTATTTGATAAATAATTTTTTCACATGCTTTATCACTTGTATCAAGTAAATGTGTATTTGGCAACCATCGTAAAAATCCAAGACCAACTCTGAAAAATTAAAAAAATAATTTTTTATTTAATTTTTTTTTCTACCTCGGAATAATAGAATTATATAATTTTTCAAGTGTCCCAAATTCTTCAATTGATAATTTTTTTAAATCAATATTTTTTGTAGTTTTTTTTAATATTTTATTTAATATAGCAGCTTCTGATTCTCTAATTTATAAAAATGAAATATTTGAATAATTTAACTAACTTGACAGTAAATTGATTAAGAAATTCTTTTTCAAGATTATCAGCATAATTTATAATACTTTTATTAAGAGGGGAGTCATTTTTTGTATTATTTAATTGTTCAAAATTATTTTTAAAAAATAAACCAACAGGATCCTCAATATTATTATTTTGATTTTCTAGAGCGTCAATTGCTGAATTTAGAGCATTATCTTGAAACTTTTCATTGTAAGCATTATAAAATGCTTCAAATAATTTTTTAACTATGAACTAGATATAAAATTATTAAATTATTTTTACCTCTTGTAATTTTGATTCAATAATTTTTTCCTGTTGTTGTACATTAACAAGATGTTTTGTCATATCTTCAATCATTTTATCTTTGATATGTTGAGTTAATGCCTTTTTATATTCTAACAATTGATTTTGTACAGCCGGTTTAAAAGCTTCTAGAAAATCCAAACATTTACTATCATTAGCGTACTCTAAGAAAAAATAAACAAAAAAAAAAACCAAAATACTTTTCATTTGTGTATATATTCTATCTTCTCCTTCAATTTTATGTTCTGTTGCAATTAAACATTCATTTTTAGAATCATTGAATATACTTGAAAGAATATTTTTTCTAGAATTCGATTTTTTTTTAAAAAATAACTTAACTGAAAATATGAGGATAACATATAAAATACAGCAAAAAATGGCCAAGTTTTAACCATCATCCATAAATTTCCTAATGTATTATTTTGTAATCCAAACCAAACACCAACAGATATTAATCCATAAGATCCAATCTAAAAAATTACATTAAAAAATATTTTAAAAAAAATTTTTTTTTTTACTTACTGGATTTGTAGTTGATTTATTTTTTATTTCTATAAGTTCATCTGGTTTAGATGCACGAATTCTTAAACAAAACTTATAAGTATCTTCTTCTTTTAAATTAAATAAAATTGCTAATTCTAAGAAAAAAAAAAAACTTAGAAAATTTCAAATTTTAAAAAAAAATTTAAAAAAAAATGACCTGGATAATGGAATTTATAATCTTGTGGGAATGCAAGATCATAAGCATTTATTTCAGTCTCAGAATAACCATTCTCCCATAAATTTTCAAGTAATTCTGTTGTAGTTATATATACATCTTTTTCAACTAATAATCCATTCTCACATCTTCAAAATTAAAAATTAATAAAAAAATACCTTTTAGCAAAATCTTTGAAATTTTCAGATCTTTTTTCTTCATCAGCAACAATTTTGAAAAACCGTAAAAAATTTGAAACTTCTTTTGTAAATTTAACCAAATCATTTCTAAAAAAAAAAAAAATTTTTTTTTTTTTTTTATTACCTTGAAGGTTCTGCTAAATATATATCATCATAATCTGTGTTTTCTGTAAATGGTTTTGATATTCTATATTTTGTGTACTGTTTTGATTTGAAAATTCCTGAACCCAAAATACTATAATGTCGTTGTGTAAAAAAAAATTTTTGTGATATTATAAAAAGAGATGATTTCATTTGGTACAGTGCCTACTAAATTTTTAAATTATAATTTAATAAATTAATTGTTGCTTCAACTTCTTCTAACTCCCGACCTTCTACAATAATAGTTGATCTTACACATTCTCCATCAATAAAAGAAGGATATCTAAATAATAGACTAAAAATTTATTATTCTTACATTCCTATTTTAACATTATTTTGAATTTGTGCTATTTCTGTTATTCTTCTTGCTACCAATTCTTCGGCTATTGGTAATTGCAAATTCTTAGAAAATAAAGGTCGTTTTGGGAAATGAGTCGAACAAAGAAGATTTAAAGCTCTTTTAAAAAACTCAGGAACTCCAGGAATTATATATATAGATTCACATTTTATTATTGGCCATTTCTGAAATTATAATTTAATTATTTAAATTGAAAAAAATTAAAAAATTTTTTAAAATTAAAAAAGAATAAATATTTATTTTACCTCTTCAAAAAATTTAATTATTTTTGCTGATTGTGGCAATATTGCAGATCTCATATCAATCTAATTACTTAAAAAATTTCTCAAAATCTCACTTCTGATAATTTTTTTTTTTTTAATATTATTTTCAGCAATTCCACCATTTCTTTATTCAAAACCAATGATTGACCTATATATACAATAATGTATTAAAAATATATGAAAAAAATTTTTCAGAAACAATTTTGAATTTATATATAGAAAATCATTATATTTAAAAAAAAAAATGTTGAGAAAAAATATTAATAATCATGAATATATCAATTTCATGTCTGACCTAAAGCACTGGCAATTGCTCTCACTGTTACATCATCATGTGTACAACCGGTACCTCCAGCAGCAATAACAACATCATAAGAAGAATTCTAAAAAAAAATTTTTAATTTTCGAGAATTGAATTTACTTGATTTCGTAATTCGATTTGTATATCATTTATGGAATCTCCAACAATAGCTATTTTTTTTAAAAGTAATCCATTATTTCTAAGTTGGTTGATTGCAGTTGAAGTATTTTTATCATGTACATTTCCTCTCAGTAATTCATCTCCAATAACAATAATTCCGATTGAATCAATTTGGGGCATTGTCTTAATTGAAAAATCTTGGGACTTTGTTTCAATTAAATCAACTTGGGACTTTGTATTGATTGAATTAATTTGGGACATTGTATTAATTGAATCGTGAAATTTTTCTGTTTTTCTACCCAATCTTTCAGCATCCCATTGTGAAAGTAAATAAGCGGGATCATAAGTCCCTTCAGATGTTTGTAAATATATATTTGGGACAGTTGTTTCTACACTATATTTTTTTAAAAAAGAAAAATTCACCTTCCTATGGATGTATAACCTTGATCATATAACGGACAATAGGGTAAATTCAATACACGTATCATATTCCATACATCACCTGTTTAAATATTTACAAAAAAAAATTCACCATAATTCAATGATAGTATAGGATGGATTCTTAAAAATGAGACGTTATCTAGCCAAGGACTGCTCATATCTAATTCCGTTGGTTTTTCACGATAAGGATCAGATTCACGAACACCTGATATAATACTTTATATAAAATATAATATAATTATTATTATAATTTTTATTATAATTATTATTGTTATGAATTGTTGATTAGTTTATTATAATAAAATACCAAGAATAACTCCAAAAGGACCATCGATATTAGAAATTTTCGTAGCATCCTCAATACACTTTTGCATGGAAATTTCATAGGGACCTTCATATTTACTAAGAAAAAAAATTTTTTTTTTTTTTCTTTTTACCGAAGATCTACATCGTATTGTTTAGCAGTATTTTTTTTTTTAAAAAAAAATCTTACGTTTATTAAATTTATGAAAATTTGCAAGTGCCCCCTGGTATATATGAAAAACAATAACAGCATCTTTTCCACCATTAAATGAAATTAATAAACGTTTTGGTCCAAGAAGTCTATGTGAAAAAATTTTCTTTGAAAAAAAATTTTTTTCACCTTAAAATTTTATCACATATAGATAAAGCATTTTTCAATGCTGGTATATTTTTCAAATTATCGTATAAAGCTAATGACGCTTCATAATCATTCCACAAAATCATGGAAAAATATAAAAGTTTGTTAAAATTGGAGGTATATCTAACGAATTTGCTTCTTTTTGTTCAGCTATTCCTGCCGCAGATATTATGCGTTGTGTTGTTGCGCCTCCTTCGAAAACTACGTCATCATCTTCTTCACTTCCAGCCTCTTCAGGTAAACCTGTGGCATAAATAATATCAAGAATTTCTGTTCTTATTAGACTCCCGCCTTGCAAACATGAATTTATTTGACTATCGATGCTTTGTTGGAAGGACTCCATCGCCGCCAGGCGCTGAGCTGGATTTAATAAAACGGAAGATAGCTCAAGATCAGCCGCCATTTGCAATAAAGTTTGCACTGACTTAATCTGTTAAAATTTCAATATATATTTATTGCTATCTGTTACAATTGTTAAATGATGAATCTTGCTCTGAAACGACCCTATTTGACAGTTCTCAAGTGCACCATCGCCCATTGTGATCTGCATTTACAAAAAAAAAAATGTAATTCACAAAGGCAAACCTTAAGATCACCTAGAAGATGTGCAAAACTACCAATCAATTTATTCATATGCACATCAGCCGCCTTGTGCAACGGTTCACGAATATCTGTCTTACTCTCCATCTGTGCCTATTAAAATAGCAGCTCTATTCTATCCTTAATGTTTAAAAGAAAACAAGCGTTTACTACGTTCTAGATATATTCATGATTACATGTCAATCAAATTGTTGACGTAATTTCATCCAAGTTTCTGATTTCCATGAGTCATGAGAGCTTTGTCCTTTTGAGCGTTTATTTTTTTCTCTATCTTTTATATAAGAATTATTTTGAACACGCTTTTTTAAGAAGTCAGACTGCCTGTTTTTGATTGCTGCTTCTTTTTGACATTTACGCACAACCTCTTTTTCTACCTTTTTTCTTCCCTCTAGCACCTATTATTCGGAGTAAT
Source organism: Ichneumoninae sp. B BG-2022a (assembly GCA_030522725.1). Lineage (NCBI taxonomy): Eukaryota > Metazoa > Arthropoda > Insecta > Hymenoptera > Ichneumonidae > Ichneumoninae sp. B BG-2022a. The sequence continues at coordinate 20,194 of JAPYZD010002167.1, read as the reverse complement.
AATATTTAAGATATTTTTCTTACGTCTACAAATGTTAGTGGGACATGCCAACTTCCAGCTTCGGGTAATCCATAACTTCTTGCTGTTACATTTGCAGGTTCAGCTTTAGGGGCTCCCGGTGGCGCTGTTGCGGTTATTGCGGGAGACGATGTATACCTAATTTTGCTATCATTATCTTCTAATTGAGGTGTTACAAACTCTATTGAAGTGGCCGCAAAAGCTTCTGCAACATTTGGTAATTTAACTATTTTGGAGGCTTCATTATCTTCAATAAATGTCTGCTCTAATTTACGCTCCTCATCTGTAATCTCAACTCCTTCTACTTGATTGAAAGAATCAGATTCAATGGCATCATCAGAAGAAGAAGGAATTATATTCTGCGAAGCCGCGGTTGTCTCAGTCATATTTGGAAATAACCTCTGTTGGATAATCTGAACAACGGAGGACGCAATATCATCATCATCCGATTCTGACTGATCGGCGTTATCAGTTGCTGTGTCTTTCGACTCATCTGCCAGGGTAAAAAACATGTGCCTAGAGCTATGAGTCACAGTAGTGTGAACCTGATAACACAATCACAGAGCCATTTCCATCGAGATTCTAGGATGAGGCAGATAACCTTCGAGTTTGAAATGAGAGAAATTGAACGCTTCTATATCCTATAACAAAAATTGTAGATTAGTCATACTTATAAACATACAGTAATAGACGGATCAATGGTAAGAATTGGGAAAGGTCTTGGATTTCGTTGAAGTTGTAACTATGAAAATATAGGAACATGTGGAATTACCATTAATGGTTTGATATGATTGATATAGACATGAGCACTTCCTAGTACATGTACAAACTCTCCAGGCTCGAGTTCACAGACCTTACGAAAAATGTGAAATATAAACAAACCTGTGCCATCATTAAACAGAGAAGGGAATAGCTCGCAATATTAAATGGAACACCTTTTTGTGGATTAGCCAGAATAATTTTTACCTAATCCCATATCAGCTGATCGTTGATACATTATACAAGTAAGTTTGTTATCTATAACTAAGAATTGACTTAAAAGATGACATGGTGGTAATGCCATATTTTTTATGTCAGTTGGATTCCAAGCGCAAAGTATTATACGTCTGTCATTTGGATTTTCTTTAAGAATTTTTATACAATTCAGTAATTGATCAATACCTTGACCTCTAAAAAAATATTTAAAAAAAAAAAAAGAAATTTACTTATAATCATATTGAGATGTTTTATATAATGCACCAAAATGACGCCATTGGAATCCATATATTGGTCCGAGATCACCTTCTAATCGATCTTTAAATCCACTTTTGTCCAGAAATTCCCGACTACCATTTGCATCCCAAATCTATGATTTTTTTAAAAATAAATAAATAATCTATACCTTTACACCATTAGCAGACAAAGTAAGACTATTGGTTTCACCTTTGATAAACCATAGAAGTTCTTGAACAACTCTTTTAAATTTTATATATTAAGAACTCACCCCTTCCAAAATACCGATTTTGTCGTTAATAATGGGAATGTTGCAGATAAATCGAAACGCATTATATACCCAAATTTAGATAATGTCCCAACACCTTGGGAATTTTAATTTTTATGTATTTACCTGTACGATCTTTTTGATAAGATCCATTTGAAATTAAATCCGCGACTATATCAAGATATTGTATTTCTTCATGATCACGGACAAGAAAACTGGGACATGCTCGACATGGGATATTATAGCTTGAAGGTGGATTACGAATGTCTTTTCTTAATTGGTTTATATACCATTGTAGTGTCATTGGAAGTTGTGTATATTCTTTTATCAATGTTTTTTTTTTTCGTAATTCGACAAAATCGTATGTAAAGCATTTATATCTAGCTGTTTTCGTCATGCCGACGATTTCAAATTCTTCATTATTTAAGAATTCTGGAACGCTAACATCGCAACTTATTTCGCAGCCACTTATACGCGTTAAATATATTTTATGGCACCATTTTGATTTTAAAGCATCTAGAAATACCTGTCTACCGCCTAATTATAGAATTTAATAAATCTTTTAACACCCACCTATAACAAAGACAGACTCTATAATTGATTTTAGTGCAACATTATGCACAAACTCAATTGCTTTCTCGAAACTTTTGACAACGGCAATCATATGATTTATTTTGAAATAGTCATCTGTTAGTGGATCAGGCACTTGATGCGAGGCTAATTCTAAATAGTCATTTGCCGTATTAGAAATAATTATATTCATTCTATTGGGTAATGGACGAAATTTTTCTGGAAGACTTTGAAATGTTTTACGTCCCATAATAAGTGCATTGATTTTATTAACATTGTGCACTGTTTTAGTTATTATGGCAAATAATTTAAGATCCTAATAAGCAGATTAAAATTATATAAATAACATACTTCAGGTATGCACCATGGTAATTGATTATTTATACCAATACCTCCAGTGAGAGTTGAACCAGCGACTATAGTTAAATTTTTTTGAAAAATTTCTGAAGGCATATTATGGTACACCTGATAATGGATAAAAGTCTATTGGGACTCAAATTTAATAATCTCATAAATAAAGGCGCAATTTTAGCTAAAGGAGGTATTGATTATGTAAATAAACAATTAAATGAAATCAATATAAGTAATTCAGCAACAGAAATTGATTTATTAAAAAATAATAATGATTTATTAGTATTTTATTATGTTCAGAATAAATCTTGTAATGAATGTAATAATAATAATTTTGATTCTGAAATTGAACCAAATTTTTTTGCATTATCTAAAGATAAAATAAAAAATAATAATTTAACAATTAAACTAATTATAAATTATATTCCGAATAATTTAAAAAAATTATTATTTACAATACCATCAATAATTCGATATAAAATTGAATCTGAAGATAAAGATTTATATTCAGATTATGTATGGTTTGATATAAATAGTATTAATGATAATATATTAATTTATAAGAATTCTATTCATTTAAAGATTTTATTTTGTTTTAAGAAAAATAAATTATATGAAACAAATTTAAAATCTTCTACTATAAAATCTTCTAATATTAAAAAATTTTTAAAGAATTCAAAATCAACAAATTTAAAATATTCTGATAATAAAATATCGAATAAAAAAAACAATTTATACAATAATTCGTCAAATCATTCAGAAAAAAAGAAATTAGAAGAGCCAATTAATTTATTTAAAGGTGAACAATTTATCCAATTTATTTTTACAATTAAGATGAAGACTTAATTTTTTTTTCAATTTTTTTAATTTTTTTTTCAATTTTTTTAATTTTTTTTTCAATTTTTTTAATTTTTTTAAAATTTTTTTTTATAAATTTTTTCTTTTAGATAAAGTTAAGAATGAATTGAATGAATGGGCATTTAATTCTGATGGTACATTCAAAGACATACGTACATTAATATGTAATCTATCTGATGTTGGTTTTTTTTTTTTTTAAAATAATAAATTTTTAAGGTTTTGTGGAAAAATAATAATTGGAAACGGATAACTATGGCTGAAATAATTGTTTTAAAAGAAGAGGAGTTAAAACGTTTATATAGGTATTGAAACTTTTACAATTTTCTTTTTTTTATAATTTTTTTTTAAATTTTATAATTCTTTTTTTAAGATCTACTATTTTATTTTCTCATCCTGACAAACATCATAATTCTTCTGCTGTAACACAGGTGTGTAAAATGTCAATATTATTATTAAAAAAAAATTTTCAATGTTATTTTATCATTTATCTTAATCATTACTTTAAAAATAAATTATAATTTTTTTATTTACAGTTTAGAGCGCAACGAATCTTTCAAGCTTTAAATGAATCTTATAAAAAATTTCGTAGCACATAAAAAAGATAACAAAAAAGAAACAAAATATTTTTTATTAATTTAATTATTATTAAAAAAAATTTGATTAAAAAAAAATGTGAAATTCAATTAAATTTGAAATAAAAATATTATTATTGAAAAAAATATTAAATTAGTAAAAATTAAAAATTATTAGAAAAGTTACTTAATTTGAAAAAAAAATTATAATTGTTTAAAATTAAGATTTAATTGATTTTGTTAATTTGAAAAAAAATTATTATTGTTAAAAATTAAGATTTAAATGATTATTGTTAATTTTAAAAAAATTTTTGTATGAGTGGGTGATAAATATTTATTTTTTTGACGAAAATGGATTTAAATTAAAAGAAACCCTTTTTGTTAAACCAGTTGTTAATACAGGATAATCAGCATTATTTAAACTAGGCCATTTTGTCGTTGTCTTCTTTTCACCCAATAAATTGGATACCTTAGTTGTTGTTTTACTTAAACTATCAGTGAATTCTTTTCCCGTTAAATATAGAGCACCATACAAATTTGAAGGAACTTTCTCAGAGATTACAATAAATTGTGCAGCATTTACAACAGGAAATGTATCTCTTCCAATAATTTTCTCAATATCCCTAAAAAAAATCAATAAAAATATTAAAAAAAAAATTAATTAAAAAAATAACTAAGTAAAAATATTTTAAATAATAAAATAAATGTAAAACAATTAAGTAAGAGTTTAAAGAAATTAAAATTGAATAAAAAAAAAAATTATAGATATAAGAGGAAATACATTTAAGAGAAATGATTTAAATTAGAAATAATAAAATAAAAATAAATTATAAACAAAAATGTAAAATAATGTAAATTAAAAAATATTATTCTAAAACATAATAAAATTAAACCAAAATTAGAAAATTGAAAATTTTTAAAATAAAATAAATAGTTAAATTTACTTGAGTGATATTTGAATTGAATCAGAAATTGTTCCTTTAAAATTTTGAGTATTATAAAGTTGAATTTTTTCTTTTTTTTTTTTTAAGTTTTCAATAGCTAAAGAAATTTTAGCTGCAGCAACAGATTGAACATCGTCAAGAATAACAGCTCTTAAATCATAATCAATAATTAATTGTAAAGGTGGAATATTTTTTTTGATAAGTTCTTTAAAAATAGATTGATTAATTAAATTAACGCTTTCAATTCTATGTTGATGATTAGCACGATTAGGTGAAAATATTTCAAGTTTGATTCTAAAATTTAAAGCATAATTTGAATTGTAGTTTTTTGTTGTTTTAATTATACGTATTATAATAGGTGGTATCTCTTGTGTTTTATTATCAATCCACATTTTATACAAATCACCTTCTTCTTTTTCTTGTATATTGCCATCAGATAATTTAATCAATTTATTTTGAATTGAATCAAAACATAAACGTGATTGTTCAGTATATGACATAGCTGATATTTTTAAAGTTTTTTGATTCTTTTTTATACTTAATATCATTGGTGAACTCCCATAAACAGATATTACTGGTAAAGAACACCATTCAACATCATCTGCGGCAGGATGCCAATCATTTGAACAAACATTTTCAATTTCTTTACGTTCTTCTGGTTTTGTAATTAAAACTGCCAAAGATGAATCTAAAGCAAATAATAAATCAATCACATCAGGATAATTTTTTTTTAATTTCTCCAAAATTAATTTTTGTGGTTTAGCATCAGATGTTAGTTGACTAAAATTTCCTGATTTTACATTTTTACAATTATTATCAATCAAAACAGTTGGTTTTGTATTACCCTCGCAGAGGATTATTAAAAAAAAAAAAAAACTTAACATTTTAATATGCATGCAAATAATATTTAAAATTATTAAAAATTAATTTTTAATTATATTTATTATTTAAATTGATTCGCTGAATATCATGTTAAAATTTATTTTCATAAATATTAAAATTAATTTTAGTACAATAAATAATGTTCATAAGAAAAAAATAAATGAAATTTTAACTATAAAGAATTTTTTGCGATTTTTTAAAAAGATTTTTACAATTATTAATTGCATTATCAATTTCTGTAAACTCTTTTGAAAAATTTTTTAAATTAATTAAGGTTGATATAATAACTCTCAAAGTTAAATGTATTTCTTCATGATTCAAAGGAAATATTATTATTTGACAAGCAAGTTGATGTCGCAATAACATGATATTTAATAAAAAATTTTTTGACAAATTAGATTCTTAAAAAATAAATAATTTTATTCACTTACTATTTATTGCAGTTAATGCATCAACCATCCATTGAGATCCTCTATACACTTTAAAAAAATTTTTTTTTTTTTGTTAACTTACTCCAAACATGAAATGGATGTAAATAATTAGAATATAGTCTAAATAGAAGTCCCAAACATCGACAAATTTCAATAGATTTGAATGAGTTTAATAATTCAATTATATGATTCCATAATGCTTCTACACGATTCATTAATTCTTCATTACTATCAAGTGTATCACAACTTTCACATCTGAAAAATTTAAAAATTTTGTTTTTTTTTTTACTTCGATAATTCTTGATCTTCTATTATATAAACAGGATCATTTTTTGGATTATAAAAATTCAATCTTTCATTATTATTCTCAGGCCAAGAAAAATCAAATTTTTCTAAATCAATCAAAATCCATTCAATTATAGATTTTAATTTTTTATTAATTGATGATGGTGGATATTCTTCTTTTAAAATTACATCTCCAATTTCTTTTAAAATATCGGACCATTTTAATGACGATGATTTTTTTACACAAATAGAACATAATCTTCCATTTAAATAACGATCAACCGATTGGGACAATGGCTCATTGCAACGATTACATTGACAAAGAAAATTTTTTGTTTGTAATAAAGCTTTACGTCGACTATCTCTTGAAAAATCTAATAAATCTTTTTTTTTAACTAACCTGTCCAAATATATATCGATGTAACTGTCATTTAATTCTTCTCCATATGGGACATCTCTAATAGTTCGCATGCAAACTTTTGGGTCATTTAATGAATAAATATTTTCTTTTTTTAAAAAAACATGACAATTTGGAAAACATGAATGATTTAATTTAGCACATTGTGGAAATAATCCTATACCTCCTACAAATAATGATACAATTTTTGGAAATTCAGAACTATAATTATTTATATCTTCTTCGGGTAGGGTTATCCCAAATGAATTTATATCAGATATAAAAGACATTCTTACAAGTTCTTCAATTGTAATATTTGTTTTAAAATTTATTTCTGATAAAATAATTTTTGCAACCTTATAAATTATATCTCTCCATTCATTAGATAAATATGTATTTGATTGACGTTCTTTTACTGACGTATAATTTGATTTAATTATTAATTTATTATATTTTTTTTTTTTTATATTTTCTTCATTAATCTCTTCATCTATATTTTCCTCTTCTTTATCACTATCTCTATTATGTCGCTGTTTATTTCCCCTGATATTATTTCTTTGTTCATTTTTCTCATCATCCTGTTGATTAATCTCTTGATCCACATTTTTGCTAATCTCTTGATTTTTTTTATTTTCGCATGAAGTTGCAGAAATTAAACAAATTCTATTATAAATTTATTCTATACTGTCAAAACCCACAGCATCATACGAACACGATTAGGCGTGATTTCAAATTCATGAGCTAAATCGTCCGAAAATTTACCCAATAATGAACATATTGGTGTATGAATATATTTATTTTTATTTTTACATTCATCTGATTATATAATCAAATTTTACTACATACTGTCACAATAATATGCCCATTCGCATCCCTTACAAACAATTAAATTAGTATTTAATTTATTCCAGCAATAATTACAAATAAGATGTTTATTTGAGCTTAATATTACAGAAGCAAACGCTTCTTCAATCCATAAATCTGTTCCAGCCAATACTTTTGGATATTCTTTTGCAATAATATGAACACCTCTTGATTCATCTATACCTTCTGCAAATATCATCCTTATTATCTCCCCTACCGGGACAGATAATACCGGCAATCCAGCATGCAAAATTACCTGTTCCCAGTCCCAATTATACACAGATTTAAATTTATCTTTATTCAAAACAGTCGCCATCCCGTTAAAAAATGTTTTTCGGTAAGCAACAAATAATTTCAAATTATTATTTAAAACTTCAAAAATTCTATACTGATTAAAACTTTCATGCTCATTTTTTTTTAAAAAATCATCATGCTTCAACATCCAACTAAAAAAACAGTCTGTCAAAAATTGTCTCTCAGGAGCTGTTGTCAAAGTTAATCAAAGCTTTAAGCTTGAACCTGCTGAAGGCGAAGTTTTGCATTTAAGCGGCGCTTGTTTACAAAATCCAAATACAGCTGCTCGTTCATTTCTTGTAATCAATCAAGATGGCAAAGATAATGTCATCTGTGCACTGAAAAAAGACACAATGGAGAATGTAAGCTCTGAAAGCATTAATCTTTTTTTTTAGGTTCCTTTGGATTTATTCATAGCCACACGGGGTGGTGTTGAGTTTAAAGTTCAAGGCGAACATGACGTTCATATTTTTGGCTATTATGAACCTAATGGAGGTCTTACTGATGACGACGAAGAGGACGACAGTGATGATGAAGTTACCAATGGTTTGATTTCCAGAGCAGCAGCAGTAGAAGGAACTGATAATATCTCTGATGATGACGACGATGACGACGACGATAAAGAGAACGCTGATGAAGAGGAAGAAGAAGATGACGACTCTGATGACGATAATCTCCCAGCTGAAGATGATGATGATGATGATGATGAAGATGATGAGGAAGCAACGAAAAAGATGCAGGAAATGATCAAACAAATGGCAGAACAAAAAGCAAAAAAAGATAAGAAAAAAGCAGCAGCAGTTGCTAATCAAAAAGAAGCTCCTGTAATTTCATCAGTAAGAATTTATAAATAAAAAATCATGTTTTAGGAGAAAAAACGTAAAGCTTCCACTGATTCACCAATAAAGACAAAACCAGGAAAACAACGTATGTAGTAGTATATGTGTGGTTCATGCTATTTTTTGTTTTCGCAGTAAAATCTGAAGATTCATCATCATCTTCCGCCACTCAATTCGAAAAATCAATCGTTGATTATTTGAAAAAACATGGACGCGCTCAGGTTTCCCAAGTTGCATCAGCTTGTCCCAAACCACCAACAATATCATCTAAGTATAGAGAATTCTTAACATCAAGATCAACAACATTCAATGTAGAAGGTAACTTTGTATCACTTAAACAATAAAAAAAATTCCTTGCAATTTTTTTTCTTTTTTTTAAACAACTAAAAGTTTAACTGAATCACGTTTTGCTCTAATTTGTTGTTTACACATTCTAAATGATATAAAGAAAAAAAAAACCTTACGACAATATATTTGTTATATGTTGTTTTCCTTCTAATTCAACAGCCACATGAGTTGCCATAGAAAACAATAATTCCTTATCTTGTCGTGTAAATGAAACTAATAGTATGTATTAAATATAATTGTTCCAGAAATATTTTTGTTAATTATAATTTTTATTGTCTTACCTTTTCCTATAGGAGTACGAACTTCAACAACACCTATTACATTCCCCTGATTATTATGATGTATGAATTTATGTTGCGACTTACATTTGCCCCGAATACTGGTGCGCCTAGAGCATGCGCTGTTGATTGATCTGTTGAAGATATCGTCCCATCTAAAGTCAAAATATATAATAATCATTAACATTTTAATATCTATTTGTAATTACCTGATGGCATTTCAGGTAAATCAATAAGATCGATTCTATCAAATGGCCACCATGGAAAAAGTGATTGACTCATAGATTCAGTTGCGGGTGTTACTGTGCCAGTTGATGTTGCTCGAAAACTTACTACCTTTAAAAAAATATTAGAAAAAATTTTTTTTTTTAAATCTTACTTTTTTTGATGAATATACTTTGCCGGGTATGCCATGTGTAATCTGTAATTGAAATAGTTTTATATTATATTCATACGTCTAACTCTATTTCTTGATTTGTATAAGCATCTCTTGAAAGAAATCTAGTTGGTACCATAGTGCAATCAGGAAGTTTGCAAATACAACTTGTTGTTGATCTCTTGAAAACTTCTGAGATTTTTCGCTTTAAACGATCAGATAACGTTGTAATTTTTAAGTTTTCTTTCGATAACTCATTTGCTTCTTCAATATGACGTTGCCGAAGACACTTCGGTTCTTCAATAACAACGTACAGATGAACAGATTCTGCCTAATGAAGTAGTTTCATCAATTTTAATGATTACAAATAATTAAATATATCTTTAACTCCCTCACCTCCAGACATGCTGCAAGTTCTTGGGAAAACCGACCAAACAGAGCATCTTGAGCTTTTTTCATTTTGCGTCGCTCTGCCTCTTTAGTATCCAAAAAGAATAGAGGTATCATGCCTAGAAGGATATACTGGCGATCAATTACCCAGAATGCAACCTATAGTTATGCCAATGGTACAGCCACTGTAATAATAAGATCTTGTTTCTCTCATTGTTAATTGTGCTGTTGTCAAATTAGGCTGCAAGCGTTTAAGTCTGTTCGCCATAATTTCGATGTGTTCACCAAGTTTTATTCCCAGCAAGTCACTCGCAAGATTGCCTATAGCGGCTCCCGCTAATGTAGAAAGTCCGAGACGAACACAGAACGTAGTGTCAACCTGATAGAAACTTACATATTCAAAAGCCGTCGGGAGGACGACCCCCTGACCACTAAAATGCTTCTTCTGCAAAGTTAGTGGCGTCAAGAAGAATCAGTATAACATAAACATACAATGTCGCCAAGAAGAATCATGAAAAAGTTGTCCACGAATCCGAAGCCAATAAACGGAATGCAACTAGTTATGAGTACAAGTCTCAATTGGCGTTTATTTGGAGGTAAGGAAGGAGGAGGTTTCATTGAGCTCTGCTCTTCTTCATAGGCGCTATCAAACTTTTTTGATTGGCTTTCAGTTGTATTACTGACCACCGCTGCAGAAAAATCTACTACTAGTCTTTTTGGCTCTTCATGATCAGTGCAACAACCTACTTTCAAATTAGACTCTGGGGAAGTGATTTTAGAATAATTTCTGGAAAATTTTAGTGCAAGGCCATTTTTTTTTTTGCCTTCTCCTTCTTGCCATACCTTATGGCTATGTCTTTTTTCAAATACATTTTTTAAATCTCTTTCTTCTTTCAACGCAAATCTTTGGTTTAAAGACGAAGGATAGGAATTCAAATTTGGGACATTATTTTTACATCGTGCAGCAGTGATGATACCCGATAATGAGAATCTGGGAGCGGCGACAACTGAGCTGACAGCATGCAAGCTATCCATTTTATTACATACGACTACATGTCCGCCTCTAGCAAGTGCAGTTGACAGAAGCATATTCATAGAACGAGCAGGTACAATGAACAGGATGTACCTACATGCAAGTAATTGCACAACAACCATAGCCGAGGCGACATCGGCACACCTGTAGTAGTTTTCGGTTTTTAGCAGCAGTGATAATCGAGCGACTCACGGCAACTAAGAGATGCAAACAACCCACTTTGACCATGACAACACATGTCATGGAAAACACTCCCTCGGAATGACAGATGCGGGCCAGCAGCAACTTCTACACCATCTACACGGAGTGACATCAGTAGTAGGAGGAGATGTTTCTTCAATGAGATCTAATACTAACACCGTCGGAAGTTTCTCGAATGTGAATCAGACAGTCTCTCAAGCTTTGATGTCAGTTGTTCATTATCTCCAAAGCGTCCCAAACCCTCGTGAGGCGTTGAGACAGAATGTAGTCCCATTCTGTCTTGCTCTGGGCATCTCGATTGAAAATGATGAGGAAAACATACAGCAAGTTTTAGAGCTTCTTTTGCAACAAGTTTTGGGACCTCAATTTTTTGAGACTCAGCAGCAGACACCATCTAATATGATTTCGGATCATCATCATACAGCGGCAATATTGGGACAGCAGCAGCAAAGGAGTCATCATCATATCAATCATCATATCAATCATCATCATCAGCAGCAGCAGCATAACAATAATCAACATCATACGAGTCTTCATCACAGCCAACATCATCATATTCAGCAACATCAGCATTCTAATCATTTATTACCGCCTTACATGCAAGAGACTGCTTATGGAGGAGGAGCAGCAGTAGCACCACCTAATCAGATATCCAATGGTTATTCTGATTTGCACCATCATCACCATCATCATCATGTAGACAATAGTGCTTGTTCTCGTGGAGGAGTTACAAGCTCAGGATCACCAACAGTAGTGGGTCATAATAACAATGACACACAGCAATCCTATCATCACACCCAATCACGTAACATGCCAGCATCCTCACCACCTACAGTGAGTAGTAATCCACTTCAGTTAGGAACCTTAGCAGTTCCTACTCACTCAGCAGAAACAAACGCAGAAGTTTTCGGCGGAGGAACCACAGAACCGGGACAACAGCAGAAACTTCCGTTAGAAGATAATATGTTGAATAATACCAGAGTCTCTGGTGCAATGATACAAACACAAGATATTATCAGAGTTGGAGGAGGAGGAGGAGGAAGTAATGATATTAAATCAAGAAATCAACAAACTAGCAAACAAAATTCAAATATAATGAATTCACAAAATAGAACTGAAGATGTTTGGTGTAGTACTAGATCACCAAATAAAACAGATAAATTATTGTTACTTGAAAATAATACTACTAGAATGAAATTAGAAACGAATAAAGATTATTTAGAAGATGAAGTTGTACATTTAGAAGAGATTTGTAATAATCAAGAAGAATCAGATTCCGATCTTAAAGGTGAATATTCATGTCTTTATTATAATTACTTTATTATTTTAAAAAAAAACATTTAAATTGTATTTTGTATTTAATAAAAAAAGTTTTAATAAAATTTAAATTTAGATTTTTTTAATATTGTTTTTATAAGAAATTAAAATATCAGATCTAAAATTTTATACATTTACAAAGTTTTAGATTTTAATAAATTATTATTATTATTCTTATTTTTTTTTTTTTATTATTATTATTATTTTTTTTTCATTATTATTATTATTATTATTATTTTTTTTTCGTTATTATTATTATTATTTTTTATTCATTATTATTATTATTATTTTTTTTTTGTTATTATTATTATTTTTTTTTTCATTATTATTATTATTATTATTCTTATTTTTTTTTTAATTATTATTATTATTTTTTTTTCATTATTATTATTATTATGATTATTATTATTTATATTATTTTTATTATTATTATTATTATTTTTATTATTATTATTATTTTTTTTTCATTATTATTATTATTATTGTTATTATTATTATTTTTATTATTATTATAATTTTTTTTTCATTAATATTATTATTATTATTATTTTTTTTTTGTTATTATTATTATTTTTTTTTTCATTATTATTATTGTTATTTTTTTTTCGTTATTATTATTATTATTTTTTTTATTATTATAATTATTATTATTTTTTTTTCATTATAATTATTATTATTATTATTATTTTTATTATTATTATTATCATTATTATTTTTATTATTATTATTATTTTTTTTTCATTATTATTATTTTTTTTTTTGTTATTATTATTATTTTTTTTTTTATTATTATTATTATTGATTAAATATTTTAGGATCAAAACAACAAAGAACAAATAGAACGAAAAATAAATATGTATTATGGTTAGATAAATTATTACAGGAAATGTCATTTGAAGAAAAAGTCGAATTTGTTAAAGTAAGTTTGTTTAAAGAAAAAAAAAATTATTAATCAGGGCTTAGGTGATTGTAGTAGTGCACTTCTAAAAATAACAAATGCAATTGAGGTATGAATCTCAATCGTTTCATAAAAATTCAATTCCGAAAATAGTTTATTTTAGAATAACGACAATGGTTTTACAAACTCGTTACCATCATCTCCTTCTTCTGATGATCCTAATACTGAAACTCCAGCATCCCTAGATTCATCAACTCGTGAGTTAATTTAATTTTCGGAAACTTTTTTCTTTTTTTTCTAGTTGATAATATCAAAGAAAAAATAATTCAATTTTTAAATTCATGCCCTCAAACTTTAATTTTATATTTTGCTGTAGCACTCTTACAAAGTTGCCCACTTTTTGGAACAACGTTTTATGCTAGCCCCCAAAGATCATGTTGTTGTAGACGAGGATCTCGTTATTCTAAAGAGCTGACACGACAACATATACGATTATTGAACGGAACTCGTCTTCAACAACAGGAAAATTTATCGTCGACATCGTCTTTCTCTAAAGACGACATTCGTCGTTTGGTCACAGATAACCTCTCAACTGCTGTTGCAGAAGTCCAAGCAGCTACTGGTGATGACTTCACAACAGGCTTAGCAGCGGGAGGATTATGGTCATCGGACACTGAAGAGCTCTTGTATACTGATGATGAGATGCCCGACGATGATGATGAGGATTGGACAACCCGAAAAAATCGACTGCTACTTTCACGACGCTCTCGTGTAATAGAAGAATCATTTGAAGAGAAGCGTCGTAAAATAAATAATGGCGATCCAACTGGTTTATATTATCGCTCTAAAAGAGACGATAATAGTCACGATGGTATGATGGCAGACGCTTTAAATGGACTTTTACCTCAAGTAAGTCGAACAAAATAAAACTTACCACTTATAATTTTCCCAGATACCTCCTCATTTATATCGGAATGCTCCTCCTCGTCGGTCAAAGTCTGATGTATTGATGGATCACGATGGAAGCGAGAATGGCAGACTAAATTCCGCCGCCTCGTCGTCGAATCGCTCGAAATCCATACTCGGACAGGTCGCAACAAGACCAGTATCTCGCAAAGACGAGATGCTATTGCAAATGCCAAATCATATCATAACGAAAGCAGGAGTGGTTCTTCCACCAGCTGATTCGCTATTATATTTATCCAAAGTTGTGGGGGTAGTCTGGGACAAAATCCATAATAGTTGGGTCGTTAATTACACTCTTCTAGGTAGAAGGTATTTTCAACATTTCCCAGCGAAGAAATTCGGCTTTCTTGAAGGCCGTCAACTAGCCATTGAGCTTCGCCTTGCAAAAGATCGGGAGAAATCGTTAGTCGAAGGATCAGTTCGGGGCGGAGGACGCAGAGCTCAAGGACCATCTTGGGACGGTGTGACGCCGCGGAGACGAAGGAGAAGGAAGAGGCTAGAAAATGGGGGAGGGGGCTGCAGTGCTGATGAAGGAGTACTCGGAAGAGATGAAGCAGACGATCAAGAAGTTAAGACTAAAATTGAAGCTGGAAATGCAGATGAAATCGAGAGTCATTGTTTAACAGAAAACTTTGAAAACTGTGATGTGGCTTATGCATTGTCGGCTACAACATCGTCGAATCCCGCTCTTCAGTCTCAGCAACAATCTCCAACTCAGACCGGTAGTAGTAGTACCACTAGTAGCGCTAGCAGTAGTGTTTCCACTCCACTGGGAATGGAGAATGAAGTAACACAACAGCAAGCTCAGGAAACCTCCTCTATGCTCAATTCCTTAAATTCTACTCCGTCTACTAGTTCCTCTTCATGTTCTCCTTCACATTCTTCAACAAATCCTTATAACGACGTCAGAAAGTCAGTTCCAACAACATTGATAAGCTCAGTTGTAACAGCTGCCAATGGTATTATGAATTCGCCCTGCACAAATGGAAATGGAATACGTATTTTGATGCAAGACGTCGCTGGGGCCAGTATAAGCACAACGGCAGAATTGCAGCATCCTCCACCACAGTCATTAGTTCGAGCAGATTGCTTGTAGTAGGCACTGTCAGAATTTTTTCTCATTACATATAATATTAACCATGATCGTCTTTCTTTTTTTCTAATCGACCTGTTGTGATTATGACTTGTTGTTATTTTTTAATAAAAGTCAATCATGGCTCTTCATTCATTATTTACGATTATCGCTTAGCTCCAACTCATCTTCATCATCAGTAGAAGACGAAAGTAATCTTTCTCCATCACCATACTTGTAGTCTGCTCTATCGTAAGCTTTCTCGGCGGAGCTAAGAATTCTGTCAAGGTAGATTGCGGCCCCGGCTGAGACGACACCACTTCCTACATAGAGCTAAAAAAAAGGTGTCAGCAATGAAGCATCAAATCTTGAAAAAGTGATAAACACATCGCAAGAAACCAATACTGAATGCGAACCTGACCATTTCGCACGCAAATCATTACTACTACTGTTTGCGCAAATAACAACAACAACATGCTTACAATAAGAGCGAAGGAGCACGCTTTGATCGCACCCTTCACACGATGAGGATATTCGCTTATATCCACAAGTCGTACTGATTCGTCAATTGAGGAAGATACGATCCAGACAAGTGGACCCTGTAGAGCTGAGTTATCACATATAAATGTATTTACAAAGAAAAAAATTGCCGCGGCCGAAAGTATGGCGCCAGTCACAGCTATGTAATAGCGCCGCTTAAGATGGCGCTGGCGGCCATTTGGATTCATTATTCTGTGGCACGCAACCTACTAATCCTGAGATTTTAAGTGAAATTATAAAAAATGATCAAAACGTCTTTTAAAGTTATTGACATATATATTTAAATATGTCGGAACAAAATCCATTTCTGAGATCTCTCCTTGACACATGATAAATGTGCAATATCTTTTATTAGAATTAATTTGAAGTGGAGCCACTATAAGCAAAACTAGCTAACATTGTCTGCCGCATAAATGGGTTGCACCCAAAGCAGAGATGCTGAAGCCAGAAAAAATCGTCGAGTCTCTCCCAAACGAATTGACGAGAGAAATAAAAAAAAAGATGATCTAGAAAAGTCGGATCAAGCTGATGCAGCAGAACCAAATTCAGAGCTGGAGGAAGAGGGAGAGGAGGAAGACGAATACGAAGAGGAGGAGGAGGAGGAGGAGGAGGAGGAAGAAGAAGAAGAAGGAGCAGTATGATAGGTACCTTAATCTATCTCTCTCTTCAGGCGGACAACTTTCCCGATGATCCTTTATTCGGTCGCACATTTGTAATACCTGCAGAAACTGAAGAAGTAGCCTTGCCAAAAGGAATGGTTTATAAGGGTGAATGGAAAGTGAGTGTAATGATGTTTATATTATACTCATAGGTAACCCGTCAAGAAGGTAAAGGTTTGATGAAATATCCCGATGGAGGTTCATATCTTGGTGAATTTAAAGCGGGAAAAGCAGAAGGCTATGGTGTATACACCGCAAAAGACGGGTCACAATATAAAGGAAAATTTGTAGATGGAAAAGCAAATGGTTATGGTACGTACACATTCAAAGATGGTTCTAAATACTGGGGTCCATTTGTGGATGATAAACGTGAAGGACGCGGTAAAGAATTACAAGCTGATGGACTTTTATACATTGGAGATTATGTGAAAGGTCATAAGCATGGCAAAGGAATGCTTAAGGCTAGTAATGGGGAGGTTTACGAGGGAGAATTTGCAAACAGTGAAATTCATGGTAAGTTTAAAATCATAAAATTTTTTTTTAAAAACTTATTATTGAATATGATAAAATATTCAAATCAATATATATAATAATATCTATATTAAAATAATATAATAAAATATTTAATTAAATTTTAAACTATTATTTTATTAAATAATTATAAAAAAAAATTTTGTTGAATAAAATACAAAAAGTAGAATTAATAAAACAGCATTAATTGGAAGTAATTTCGTATGTGACAAAATATTGAAATAGATTCGATAATAACTAATTGAATGTAATAAAATATTAAAAAAAAAATAAATATATGATTAAATATTTTAGAATAATAAATTTTATATTAAAAAAAAATAATTTTTGAAATAGTGTTTAATAATTAATATTTTAAGTTATTTAAATAAATATGATAAAAGAATTATTATATTTAAAATTCAAGATATTTATTTTTTCGTGCAGGCTTTGGTACATATACTTGGCCTGATCAAAGGGTGTACAAAGGTCAATGGGAAAATAGTAGACAACAAGGTCGAGCTATTTTTAAATGGCCAGATGGTCGAGTTTATAAAGGGCAATATAAAGACGGAAAGATTAACGGCTTTGGTATTCTAGATTGGCCTGATGGAAGACGTTATGATGGTCGATGGGTTAATGGATTACAAGATGGTGAAGGAAATTACTGGGCTACGAAAAATGAATATCGACGAGGTAAAATTTTTCAATTTATTTTATTTTTTTAAGCACATTTTACATCGGGAGTTCGAGTTAAATGGTTGGGAGAACCAATACAAGCTAGCCGTCCAGAATTAGGTGATAATCCTTTGGAAGGAACACAAGCAACAACACATGCATGAGTATTATAATTTTTATGTATAATTTTTTTTTGATAAAAATTAAGTAATTTGATTTATGTTTCTATTTACTCTAAATTTTTTTTCATATAGAATAATAATCTAAATCTTTGTAACAATCCTAATAGTGCTCTAAGATATCCTTCTTGCATGTCTAAGCGTCTAAGAAGTAATTGTCGACATCTCGAATAATTAAGTATACGTTGTCCGACATTATATCTAAATAAGAGAAAAGCTTATTATAATAATTATACCTGACGAATTTAAGGATAGCAGAAAAAAATAAATCTGTCATTTCTTCTAATAAAACTTTTTTTTCTGTAAATATACTTCGATTCGCTTCCATCCAATTTGCATCTTGTAAATCCAACCAACTTTAAAAAAAAAAAAAAAAATTAATCTTTTACCTCAAAGTCCCAAATTTTTTTGGCATCAAATAATTTCTTATTGACGTTTCACCACTTGTATAGAATGAGAGAAAGTTTTCTATTAAATAAATTAGAAAAAAATAAAATACCCGACCATCGGAAGTCCCATCAAGAATACAGAATATTAAACAGGTACTACAAAATTGAGATGGATCTTTTGTGTATTTCAAATAACACCCGGCTTTCCCAATATTCCATGCATCTTTGAAAGATAAATTTTTTCCAACATTTGGATGTATACCACGGGCTATCCAGGCATTGTCCAAAACATACCTGGAAAAAAATTAAAGCTTTAAAAAACTTTTAAGAACACAAATTACTTTTCTTCATTAGGAGAAATCAAATCCCATTCATGAAGATTAGATGTTTTATAAGGAATTTGTGGAAAATTAATAATTTCTTCAATTTTAGTTTTTCTTAAAAAATATTTAAAAAAAAAAAACGGTTACCTAATAAATGGTCGACGTTTACGAATTCTAGTTCTAAATTCTGGGATTTGTCGTGTAATTTCAATTTCATTTTCAACATTAATTGCTAATCATTAAAATCTTTTACAATCAAATTACCAAACTTTTTCATTACAGATGAATAATTTATGAATTGTAAATTATTTTTTGATATCTTATCACGTGAAATTAATCCTCTAACAGTTCCATTTAAATCTAAAACTGATTTTTTAGAATTTTTTTTAAATAAATATTCATTATAATTATTTTTTACTTCTTCAGATGACGTAAAATGTTTTGCTGGTGGGGGAGTTGGACATCGATTCAAATATGATGAATTTTTTAAATTTATCAATTTATTTTTATTTCTAAATGATAAATATAAAGCTGCATTTTTTAATTCTATTGAATTAAAATTTAGTTGTGTATTTAATTTATTATTGTTTTCTTTTTCATCATAACTCCCGACCTCCCGCTGATTCTATGTATTTATAAAATAATCAACTATTACCTGTGACGATTTTTTGTACTTTGATTTATTTTTTTGTTTAGCGGCAGCATGTCGTGATAGAATAAAATGAGATTGATTTTTTTTTTTAAGTATTTTAAAACGAATCTTTTTTTTTTTAAACATGTATGAAAACGAATCACCACAAAATCAAAAAAAAAAAAAAAAGAGTAATTGGAGTTACGGAAGACCAAAAATATTGCCTAGAAGTCCTCCGAAATTAAAGTCTCAAGAAACTATTACAACAGTACCATTAACCATAAAATCTTCATCAAATAATGATTCATTTCAAAATACGGACTATTCTTCTGAGAATTTATTTAAGTTAAAAAATAATAAAAATTCTTCAAAACTTTCTCGATCCAAATATATTATTTCAAATTTTCCATTAAATCCATTTTCTGTATGTCCTCAACAGAAAATTAATATTAATAATTTTATTTATCTTAAAAATTATTTGACTTTATTTAAAACTAAGCATTTGGAAATTAGTCCAGATATTGTCCCATCTTCCAAAATTGATAATATAAAAAGCGACCAAGAAAAAAATGTCCCATTTTTTAGTGATGTCCCATCTTCCAAAATTGATAATATAAAAAG
>JAPYZD010002165.1:0-18606 GCA_030522725.1 Ichneumoninae sp. B BG-2022a | reverse complement strand
TTGTCGTAAAAATATAATGTTTTCGTATGCTAGTTTATTTCTATCTTGAAAAAAATTAGGAGAAAATCAAGCGCTATTGAGGATACGGATATGAAAGAGGAATTGGCGAATCCTTAATAATGAACGACTTAATATCATTATTAATTTACGATCAAAAATTATGTTGATAAATTTTTCTTTTAATATTTTAATAGAACATCTTGATTTTAATTTTGATTGTTTCTGTTGATTATTAAAATGTATTTTAGAAGAAATTATAGAAGAGGTTTTCGAAATAAAAGATTTTTTTAAAATTGAATTTATTCGTAAATATGAAGTGATTCCCCCTCTATTATACAGTGGCATTTTCTCAACTAAATATTTATTCTTAAAATAATAATTATATATAAGAATTTCTTTCAATGAATTTTCTAAATTAATGTCTGTAATGTTTAAAAAATCTATAATATCTTCATTATTTTTGTGAAATATTAAATTAGGTTTATTTTGTCGAATTCGCGTATGCGATAATTTATCATGTTCTAACTCGGGTTGTTTTGTATGCATGGGAATATTTGCATGCGTTTGCGTAGACTCAATTGTATGCAATTTCATGTAGCGCGAGGAGTTTGAGTGTGTGACATTGATTGCATTCATTTTTGTCGAATAGAGTTCAGTTGCATGCAATTTTTTGTGATGCAAAAAGTTTGCATGTATGACATCGAGTGGTTTGCATTCGGGTGAATTTATATTTGTAGAATTGCGCAAAAAAGCATGCAAACTTGTATAAGGCGACAAACTTGCTTGTGTAAAATCAGGTGAATTTACATGCATCTCTTTAGGTAGTAACTCAATTGCATGCAGTTTTGTTTTACATTGCGGTGCTGAATCAGGTAATCTGGAATTTATTAAGTCGGATGTATTTGCGTACAGGATTTTTGTATGGTGAGACAATTTTGCATTTGTATTATCTGGTCTTTTAATATGAGCTGAATCGGTTGGTTTTGCATGCGGAGACTCATCATGAATCAAGTTTACATGCGGTTGTGTGGATTTATGGATTTTAAGCTGAATGACATTATCTTTTTTCGAATTTAATGTTGATGATTCTGTTGATGTTGTATAATTTTTATTTGATTCTGTATAATTTGATTTGCGATATTTAAAGGATTTTTTTTTAAAAAGATTTGGAAAAATAGGATATTTATAGGGTGAATTTTCTAATTTTTGAAATTGAGATAGAGGAAATAAAGCTGTAAATAAGCAGGGTGCTAAGATTAAAAGAGTTGATTCAGAATTCAAAAATTTGATTATATCATCAATTTCTGTATACCTACATTCTAAACGATTATCAAATTTATTTATTAATATTTTGAAATCTGATATTGCTTTATTATAAAAATGTTGAGCATAATTTTGACATTCATACCTAATAAAGAGTTAGTTTTTTATAAAAAAAAAAAAAAAAAAACTAACCGTTTAACTATATAACAATAAGCTGAATATAAAGCTTGAAAATGTAAAGATTCAAATTTATGAATATCATTAATTGTTTTAATTCGACGTAATTGACATAATAATTTATATATTTGTTTAAAATCTTTTTCAAAAATAATTCGAACAAAAATTTCTGCCTTATGATTATTTAAACATTTCATTATTGATCTTTGTTTATGTCGCGAATACAGACACGTTTATGATATTTCCAATCATCCAATTGACATTCTTTAGAACAATAAAAGACCTGAGAAAAATTTTTATTTAAATTTTTCCTTACTTTATGACAACGACTACACGCTTTGAAACTATTTTCTCTTTTACAATTTGAACATTCATTATATAGTTTTTTATTAAGTTTATTATCCAATAGATCATCAGATAATGAATGATTAGAAATTTCGGAATTTTTTTTTTCAGAATTTGAAAGTTGATTTTGTAATTTCTGCAATGCTTGATTTTGATTCCAACGTCCTTCTTGGCTAGGTGGTTTTTCAAGAAATTTTTGATAATCAGATAAAGTAAAATTCAATCGTTTAAATAAATTTTCATCATCAAATGTTTTAGATATAAAACAATCACCTCTAATATCATCGCTTGTGATTCTTGAAGCTCTCGAATTTTTCCCTAGATCCTTTAATCGCCCTACATTATCTATATAAGCATTTATACCCTCATAATTATTTGTTTCTTTAGGCAAGGTTAATGGTATAATTTGATATGTTTGTGATAATTCAACGGCTTGATTTATATAATCATTATTTAAATTATTATTTTCAGCTTTGGATTTTAAATCTTCTGAAAATTTTAATTTTTCTGAATCATTAAATTTTTCTTGTGCGAAATATAAAGATAATTTTTTTTTAAAATCTTTTTCTTTTCCTTCGAATTCAAGACAAATCACTGGATCATTAATGTCTGCAGGTATTAAAACATAATCAAAGTTTTTATGAAACTCATTTTCAATTGTATCCATAGGGCCTGATTAAATTAGGCAAATATGGAGCGATGTGAAAAATTTTTAAATATTAAAAAAAATTCAAAGCGATCTAAAATTAAACAACACTGTTTTACATTAGGTAATAAAAATTTTTAAAAAAAAAATTTTTAAAAAAAAATTTTAAAAAATTTTAAAAAATTTTTATGCAGTTTTTTTTTTTTTTTTTATTAGGAATTTGTGCTATGGAAAATAAAGTAAAATCAAGCCCTATGCAAAGTATACTAAAACGTTTAAGCAAATGTGGTGATTTTATATTATTTCAATTTTCTCAAGAACTTATTTTAAATTCTAATTATTTAGAATGGCCAAAGGTTGATTGTTTGATTGCATTTCATTCACAAAATTATCCTCTGGAAAAGGTTTTTGAAAAAAAAAAATTATATTTTCTCAGGTACAATCCTACGTAGAAAAATTTAAACCAGTAGTTCTTAATGATTTATCTGGTATGAAACAATTAAGAAATAGAATTGAAGTATATAAAGAATTACAAGTAAAGAAAAAAAAGAAAAAAAAAATTTTTCTAGAAGAATAATATAGAAACACCAATTCATATTGTTGTTGATCATACAAAATGTGAAATGGAATTTGAAGAATATTATGATTATATAATATTTAAAGGATTAAGATTAAATAAACCATTTATTGAAAAACCTGAAGATGCAGATGATCATAATAATTATGTTTATTATCCTAGAAATACTGGTGGTGGCTGTAAAAAATTATTTCGTAAAATTAAGGATAGATCAAGCTCATTTTATCCAGACTTACATCAGGTAAAAAAAAAAAAAAATATTTTTTTTAAGGTTCGACGAAATGGTACTTATGTTTATGAAGAATTTTTATCAACTTTTGGGACTGATGTAAAAGTTTATACAGTAGGACAATTATTTGCACATGCTGAAGCTCGTAAAGCTCCAACTTTAGATGGTAGAGTACAGAGAACAGAACATGGCAAGGTAAAAATTTTAAAAAAATTATTAAATATTTTAAAAAAATTACTAAATATTTTAAAACAAATATTATGTTTCAGGAAGTTAGGTATCCTGTAATATTAACAGAAGCAGAAAAGTATATGGCTTATCGTATAGTACAAGCATTTGAACAAACCGTTTGTGGTTTCGATATATTACGAACAACAAGTGGACAATCATTCGTTTGTGATGTAAATGGATGGTCATTTGTAAAGGGAAATGTAAAATATTATAATGATTGTGCTCATATATTACGTTTATTATTTTTGAATAAATTACAAGAACGATATAATTTTATTCCACGAGAAATACCTGAAGGATGGTTATCTATTGAACCTGAAGAAGAAGCTGTCCGAAAAACATTTATAACATCAGATGATGAAATCCTTAATCCTAATAATTCTGATGAGGTAAAAAAAAAATAAAAAAAAAATTTATTAAAAAAAAAAAAAAATTTATTAAAATAAAAAAAAAAATTTATTAAAATAAAAAAAAAATTTATTAAAATTTAATAAAAATTATTATTAAAATTTAATAAAAAAGTTTATTAAAATTTAATAAAAATTATTATTAAAATTTGATTAAATTTATTAAAATTTGGATGAGAAATTTTTTCTAGGAACTAAGAACTGTTGTTGTCGTTATGCGTCATGCTGATAGAAAGCCAAAGCAAAAATTAAAATTTGAAACAACGGCATCTGAAATATTATCTTATCATAATAAAAATCTATCAACATCATTAAAAGAAAAAAAATTAAAATCTCCTGAAGAATTACAAGAACTTTTAGAAAAGACAAAATTAATATTAAAATATTTAGTAAGTTTTTAGTTGATTAATTTTTTTAACAGTCTGATGATAATGAATTACGTGAAAATTTTGAATTATTGAAAAATGTGTTAGAAAGAGGTGATGGTTTTACAGGGATTAACCGTAAATTCCAAATTAAACCAGTTGCTTGGTCAGAAAAAGAATTTGTTAGTTCAATTCTTTTTTAAAATTTATTTGACAGCCAAATGGAGATCGTGGATTTATTGTTTCACGTCAGCTTATAGTTGCAAAATGGGGAGGTGAATTAACAAAAGTTGGTAGAGCACAAGCTGAGGATCTAGGAAAACGTTTACGTATTGCATTATATCCTGGTGATTCAGAAGGTGGTTTATTAAGATTACATTCTACATTTCGTCACGATTTAAAGATATATACTTCAGATGAAGGAAGGTAATTAATATTGTTATAATACTTAATTTTAAGATGTCAAGTTACATCTGCTGCATTCACTAAAGGGTTTTTAGATCTTGAAGGAGAATTAACACCTATATTAGTGCAAATGGTTTTTCGTAATGCTAAAGCACATGCTTTATTAGATGGTGCACCTGTACACAGTGAATCAAGAGAACAATGCAAACAATTTCTTGATTCTGTGCTTAATGAGGTAAATCGTTTTTTCAAAAAAATTTTAAATAGGATGAAGATCAGAAATTTGAAAAAAATGAAATGTTTGAGCAATTGAATAAACGTTTAGCAAATAATAAAGATGCAAAAGAAGCCTTAAAACATCCTCGAAAGTCTTTATTCACTGTAAGAAATTATTATTGAAATTTTTTTAGATTCGAAAATTGTTAGATGATTTTTTAAAAGCACTTAATGATCAAATTTCACGTTTTGATACAAGTTCAAGAAATGATATGCAATATAAGAGTTTAATTCAAGATTTCTCTGATGATGATAGAAATATTGAATATAATAATTATTATGGTTCATGTGGTAGTCGTCAATCATTTCATAGAAGATGTAGTGAAAATCTTCAATCAGAAACATGTAATTCCTGTAGACTAATAATGGTCCTTTGTGAAAGACTCAAAGAAATCAGACATCGTTGGAAGCAATTAGCTGCATCTTGGTAAGCAAAAAAAAAAAAAATTTTTTATTTTTTAAATTTTTATTTAGGTTTATAGAAAAAAGTAATCGATTTGACACAACAAAAGTCCCAGATATTGTTGATAATATTCGTTTTGATTTAATACATCATCATAGTCATATTGGGACAGTTGCATTACATCTTGCCTTTGAGATTTATAGAGATGTTGTAATACTTGGTAATCTTATAGCACCATTAGAATACGGTATAACTTCAAAACAACAAGCGGATATTGGGACAAAAATAGTCCCAAAATTATTACGAAAAATATTAAGAGATGTTACATTTGCAAGGCAGGATATACCAGATTTATTTCCATCACTAACAACTCCAAGAAGTCAACAATCATATTCAAAAACTTCATTATATGATTTAAATACTCCAGTAAGTTCAAATAAAATAACACAGCGTATTGATGATCAAGAGAGCACAAAAATAATAACCAAGATTTTATATTCACCTTCTGATCAAATTGATAAAGATACTCAACAAGATAACAATCAACCGAAAAAAAAGTCAGAAGAGTATCAGGATCCTGAATCTCTCAATTCCTCTATTATTTCCAGTCACTCTGAGAATCAGCGTAAATCATTCCAACAATTGTCTAATGTTCAAATTAAAGAGACAACTCTGTCAGGTTCAATAATACCGCTTGAGACTAGAGCTACATCAATGCCACATTTAGGAGATACCAAGGATGAATCTTCAAAAATAGAAAATCTCTCTGATTCACAGGAGACACCGGCTGTTGTTGTTTTGAATTCAGATGCTCTATGGGGTCATCATGCAGTTGGTCAACGTATACTGTCATTAAGCAATACTACTAGCGGTATTTTTTCTAAAGACCGTCAACGAAATAATAATCCTTCTCTAGGAATTTTACCCCAAACTCCAAGACCAAGTAAGTTTTCCCAATTTTTTTTTCTCAAAACGATTGTTTACAATGTCCCAAATTGATTATGTGAATTGCAATTACCCAAATTTGTCCCAAAAAATGCATTATTGACCCAAATAAGAAAATATAAAATATTTAGGTGTTGGGATTAATAATGAAGTTATAACACAAAATGATGTAAAAGGAACAGACATTATGGATGAAGATGAAGTAGAAAATAATATAGAAGAAGATGATGAAGATGATGATGCAAGCAACTTTCGTTTAAAAGAAGAAGAAGCTAAGGAAATGGGTATAAAATCGCCATGGAGAATTGTTCGTTCACGTTTTTATGTTGCATCTGCATCTCATATTATGGCATTGTTCAATATAATAACCAAAGGTTCAATTATTCTTAATGATCCTTATTTAAAATTAACCCCCTACTCGAGTGAAGAAATAAAACAAAGCAAATTAAATTGTGCTTCATTTCCTGAAGCTCCAAGACTTTTCGATCAAAATATTAAACCTTATTTAAATCAATTAGACGATGTTCATTATTTATCACATCTTGTGTTCAGGTAATTTTAAAATTAAAATTTATTACATCAAAATTGAATAAGTGGTAAATTATTATTGAATTATTAGAGTTTGGGAAAGTAAAAGGAAACATGTTAATGACCCAAATCGATTTCGGCTTGAAATTTTATTTTCTTCTGGTAGAATATTTTTTAATTTAAAACAAAATTAGGAGCTACTGATGGATTTGGAAGTAGTTATGATCTTTTAAGAGAACATGCTAAAGGCAAACAAGCAGTATTTCAAGGACATCTCGAACATTTATTGGCTCATCGTACAGATAGATCTCGTAAGATTTTGATTCTTTTCTTCATTAAAAGGTCTTATTAATGCTCGGAAAAATTCACTTGAATTCACAAAAACTCAAATTGATAATATACCACCACATCAATCGACTCTATCACGAATTAGAACAACGTCAGAGGAAAATCCTCAACATAAAACTTCCATGACATTTTTATCGACGTAAGATTTTTCATTCACAGAAATATTTTTTATTTGAAAAAAAATTTTTTTTTTTATTGATTTAAATTTTATTATTTTTATTTCGAGTCAAATTAAATTATCTATTCTTAGTCAAATTTTTTTCAATTCTATTGTTCGTATATTATAATCAATAATTCCAAATTTTTCTTAATTTGTATTTAACCGCTTCCTTGCAGTTGTGAGGGTGGTCTCAGTCCTAAGACTGTTATGAAGCCAGCACCTGATGAAGTTACAGAAACTGTGCTCCCTCCTCCGGCAACAACAAAGCAACTTCAGTGTAAGTTGTCTAAATTGTTAATTTCATATCGAAGCTTATAATGACGATACAATGTTACACGAAACAACCGAGGTGTCATCGGGTGTTGATGAAACTCTGCAAATTTCACCTAGTATTATTGATTGTGCAAAAATTGAAACAGATGATGCGTATGATTGTATACCAGAAACTGAGCAATACTCATCTGGAGGTCATCATCAAACAGAAGAAGTGCCACCCTATTGTGAAATTACACCTCTTATTAGACTTACAAAGAGCTGTCCTGTTGTTGCTTTTGAAGTCGTTGTACAAGCTGTAAGATAATTCTTCCTTTTTTAATAGAATGTTACTTAGTTGTTAAAACGATTTGGAGGTTCTACAATGCCGCCTTCATCAGCAGCTTCTAATAGTGCAGGTTTGAATAATAAAAAACAAGCTTAATTTTCAAATATCAATTAGCGGCAATTTTTTTATAAAACCATATTTAGATTACATAATTTTGATATTTGACTTAATTTATATGACCATCTTGCACCCGACAATCATACTCATTCTGAAAAAATTCACTCAATAATCTTACGAATGCATTGGCTGTTTGAGACGAAATTTGAGATGAGTTTTTACGAATTTCTTTTTCTATATCATGCAATCTTTTTTTCATTTCAGCAGCTGTCTCTTCTAAGGATTTAGAATCAAAGTAGGCCTTGATATCTGGTTGATTTTGTTCAAAAAATTTCTGCACAGCTGAAAGCGCAGAATCAATTCCTTCTTTTTCGAGCAGTAAAATCGAACGATTTATAATTGTATCAAATTTTGCCTCCATGACAAAGTGAATCCTGCCTAACCCTCCCTCATGCAGTTTACATGCGGAGAGCAGGTTCAAAGCAAAAAAATGGAAGCATCGCTAGCTCAAGTTGGGAGAGTTTTTCGTAATGTATCAAAGCAAATAAAAGGTCAAGCTCAAGAATTGTAAGCCAGTAAAAAGTGTACATTATGTGTTAGCATGAACAATGATACACCGTTAGAACGGCAATTAAAAGAAGCAACATCAAATACTAATTGGGGTTGCTCTACAACAATCTTAGGAGAAATATCAAAAGCGTCTTATAATTAGTAATTTGATATTACAATTGATTTTTTTACAGTGATGATTTTCACACAATAATGCGACACGTTTGGGACACACTTTCAAATACTAAACATTGGCAAAAAATATTTAAAGTAAACTCTTATTATAAATAATATTATTATTATTATTAATTTTTATTATTATTAGGGTTTAACTCTATTAGAATATTTGATTAGACATGGTCCCGAACGTGTTGTAGATGAAGCTAGAGATTCAATATATCGTATACGTGGATTAATGTCTTTTCAATTTAAAGAAAATGGACAACAAAAAGGAGGCGGGAGTTAGTTTATCAAATTAATATATTTATTAGTTCGAGATAAAGCTAAACAAATAGTTGATTTACTTTCTGATACTGATATGCTCAGATTAGAACGTGAAAAAGCTAAAAATAATAGGTTGGTTTATAAATTTATTTTTTATTTAATTTTTATTCAATTTTTTATTTAATTTTATTTCATTTTTTATTAAATTTTTTATTCAATTTTTATTTATTTTTTATTTAATTTTTATTTAATTTTTATTCAATTTTTAATTTAATTTTTATTAAATTTTTTATTTAATTTTTATTTAAATTTTATTGAATTTTTTATTTAATTTCTATTAAATTTTTTTTAAAATTTTATTTAATTTTTATTAAATTTTTTATTAAATTTTTTTTAAATTTTTATTTAATTTTTATTAAATTTTTTATTAAATTTTTTTTAAATTTTTATTTAATATTTTTAATTTAACAGAGATCGTTATGTTGGAATAGGAGCACGTGGTGAATTCCATGGTCCTACACATCATATTGGAGATATCAATTCTCAGTCACCTTTTTATATTAATCAAAGAAGTAATGAAAATACTTCCGCGTAGGTTTTTTTTTTTTTTTTTATTTCTTTAAGATTAAATGCATTACAAGAAAAAGAACGAAAACGAATTGAACAAGAAAGAAATAATGCGAGAAAAGAACGTGAAAGGTAAATAATCTTTTTTTTCTTTTTTAATGAAAAATTTTAGAAATAAAGATAAACAATTAAAACGTCGTTCTCAAGTTAAATCGTAAATTAATTATTTAAATTATTTCTTTTAGTCTTACAACTGAAGATTCTGATACAGAACAAAAAATGACACGTAAAAAAAAATTTTCAGGAGTTTTAGAAGATACTTTATTTAATACAGGTGAGTCTTAAATTTATTAAGAAAATTTTTTTCAAATAATTATCATTAGAATATAATTTTTTTTTTTTTTACTATTTATAGTATTAAAAATATTCACAATAAAATTATTAACTATCAAAAATATATTAAATATTATCAAAACATTTAATAAAAAACTTTTTCTAAATTTATTTTAATTTTTTTTTTTTATTAGAAGCTGTCTGGAATGATGATTTTTCTAATAATAATAATAATAATAATAATTATAATTATAATAAATGTAAGAAGTTAGAATTGTATTCATGTTTTTTAGCTTTTGATTTTATTGGCCAATCTTCTCAACCACATATACCATCTCCATTTTTTTCACAGCCGTCTTCATTAATGAATACGCAGACTATGATATTACCTCAACAACAACCAATATTTTCTCCTCATTCATCTTCTTCTTTACACCAAAAGCTACCTCAAGAAAATCACAATAATCATAATAATTCATGGTCAGATGGGCAACAGCAAGAAGAACAATGTTGTTTAGATGGATCTCATTCAGTCCAATTTTTAATGAAACAAAATCTCGCTCAATTTGATCGTCCTTCTAAGAATCCTTTTCAGACTTAATAAATATTTCTGTAGGTGTAGTCCATGTTATGAATTCATGAGGAATCATAATTTCTTTTATTTCATTCATAATACGATAAAAATTAATTATAGGTAATGAAACATAACCATCACGACATGAAATCAATTCAAAAATTCGTTTAGTATAATCAAAGGAGGGTATAATTGTTGTTGATCTACTACATCCTACAATTATCCAATCAAGAGATTTATAAGATATATGATGTCGTACTATTTGATCAATCTAATAAATAATAATTTAAAATTTTATTCTTACATTAGTATTATTTTTATATTCAATTTGCAAAAAAATTGATTTTCCGAAAATTCTAACAACACTTAAAAAAACATTAATGTCTTGTTTAAATGAAACTGGATTTATTGAAATATTTAATTTTAAACATTTCAATTTTTTTAAATCTAATAATAAAGGTAATAAATTTTTAATTAAAATATTGTTTATTTCTGTCCCAAATTCTTTTATTATATAATTAAATACTTTTAATTCTTTTTCATCAATATCTTTTTCAATAAATAATTGACCGATTAATTTATTTCTATCATTAATTGAATTTTCATCCATTATTGATGATTTTATAATGATTCCAAACATTTGACCCCCGTCAAAAGAAAGTTCTTAAAAAAAAAAAAAATTAAAAATTTTTTTATAATCTTACCATTACTAAGATCAATAGGACTTATAAATGTTAGAATCCCTAAAAAAAAAAGAAAATAAAAAAAAAAAAAAAAACTACCTTTTGATTTTTCACAAAGTTTAAGTGATAAATCACTTATTGTAAAGTTATTATATAATGATTTAATATAAATCTGGTAAAATAAATTTGTATTATTAATTATTTGTTTATTTATAAATAATTGTATATCATCTTTTATTAAAATATTTAAATTATTTAAAGAATAATAATATTTTTTTTTTAATAATTCTGCGGATTCTTCATCACAAATATTAAATTTTATTGCGCATTGTATATTTAAAACATTGGAAAAACTTTTCAATAAATATTCAGATTTTTCAAAAAATTTTTCATTATTTATTATTTTTGCAGACATTTCTGTATTCATTCTAATTTCTGGTTCTAATTGTATAGGACATGCATAAAGTAAAGGGGGGTCGGTAGACAAATCAATATTTAAATTATCTTTATTATTTATTATTTCGGTATTTATAACATCAGATTTAAAATCATTATATATTATTTTTTCTACTTGTTTAAAATAAATTGGTATTAATATATTGCAAAATGAATTGAATTTTGGTAATATAAACCAATGTTCAAATTTTGAATTAATAAAATTCATTCTCTTTAATTCAATTAATAATTTGTGAAAGGATTCATCATTGTCAATATTATATGAAATTGCTTGATACCATAGAATACCTAAATCATCATCATCATAATTTGAATAAATAGATAAATAAGTATTGGATTTTGATTTAGTCATATTAATTATCTTAATTTTAAGAAAATTAATTGATTGTCGTGATTGAAATGAAATTAAATTTGCTTCACATTTAAACCAATTATTACTTGGTGGTTTAATTTCTATAGTAGGAATATTAAGAAAAAATTTCAAAGCACTCCTCTTATTATGTATAAAATAAGGATTTACTTTTTGATTATTTACATTTTTTTTTTTTAAAATATTTTCAAAAATATTTTCCCAATAATCTAGAGAAGGAATAATCCCAATATCTTGCGAAATTATAGTATTATAACATATAAAATAAACGTGATCTATGGCATATGTCCCAATACCCAAAATTGGTATCTTAAATTCTATCGTATTTATTTCATCATAATCAAAAATTAAAATATCATTGGAAGGTTTGAATTTTATATAAATAGATTCAAAATCCAATGTAGAAATCGTTTCTGAAGAAGAATATGAAATTAATTCTTCTTGATCTTTTTCATCTTGATCTTTTTCATCTTGATTTTTTTCTTCTTGATTTTTTTCTTCTTGATTTTTTTCTTCTTGATTTTTTTCTTCTTGATTTTTTTCTTCTTGATTAATATTTAATAAACGTATTCTTATAATTAAATTTGATACTGATATATTTCTACATGAATTGTTTTGTATATATAGTTTCAAATAGATTGGGTCTTTAATATCCGCAATAATAAATTTACCAAGATTTATTGATAGATCATTTTTAAAAAATTCAGAATTTTTAGAATATAATAAATTGGGGCATTGTAAATTATCTTGAAAATTAGTTGTAGTTATTTTATTTTGTTGTTTAAAATTATTATTAATTTTTTCAATTTTAATAATTTGTTGTTTTGATTTTTCTTTTCCTTCAAAAATTCAAAAAAAAAAAAAAAATCTTACCTATATACTGTTTACTTAATTGACGTTTCATAGAATATCCAACAATTCTGGGATCCAATTTTTTCAACTTATGTTTCCAATGTGTATGTTTAAAATTAATCATATTTTCTCTGACTATTTCTGCTGGGGAGGGTCTTGATGAAATCATGTACTCTTGTTCTTGTTGTTGTTCTTGTTGTTGTTCCTGTTGTTGTTCTTGTTGTTGTTCTTGGAAAATATCTTCTAGAGCGCTATTTTTTCTAGAGTTCTGATTATTTTGAATTTTTGAGTAGAAAGAATTAAAAATCGCTCGAACTTCAGGATTTGGATGAAGTTCATAAGCAGGATTGAAAGATTTCAAGGGAAAACAAGTTTGATGATTAATTGCTTGTTGGAGGATATCCTTATCATGCATAATGTTAAAGTTTGGTGTTAACTGATTTTGTTCAATATCGCTCGTCGTTGTCGTGCTTTGCTGATTCTTATTATAAGCTTCGATGAAAACGAACAGATTCGGGTTTGACGATATATGGAAGACTCCATTTTGTTCAATTACATGAGGTTGATTGGAAGATCTGACCGAATTTTCGTCAGAAAACTCAAATCCCATTGCAGCAGCAGCAGTCTTATAAATAGAAATCTTTGTAGCAGAAGAGGATTCTGGAGATGGTGGAGGAAAAATATCATTACTTTGCGCAAGTTTTATAAATCTTTTGTAATAAACTTTGGCCGGGAGTGTACCCCGCCTGGACATGATTGTAAAAGTACTTGCTGCTGCGGAGTCAATACCCATCAAAGCTGAGAATCGTAACGTTCTTATTTCATTTTCTGAGACTTTATGATTCATCTCAGAATTCTCGAAACTTTTTATTTCACGATCACAATCTGTGTGAATTTGTTCCAATACTGACTCTGACTTTCGGCGCCGTAAGGTGTTTCGAAAACTAGTATTTGAGCAGAAGGCAGCTTGATCGGTTCTTTCGCTCGACAATATATAGCATGAGAGAAGTTCTTGTGCTCTGTATCCTAGTCCTCTTTCGAGCTCACAAAGGCAACTACGTACCGTAAAATAAAGCTGAAGAAAAGTTGGTTTTATAAAAAGTTATCGTCTTACTTGCCACCATTGTTCTTGGGTCAGAGCAACACAAGCTATCTGTTCCAAATAAGCTCGCAAGTGTTCACCTTCATAACGCAAGTTCCGAGAAGAAATATGACCAGTTCGACATGCCTTCTCATTTTGAGGTAATTGGCTGCTTGCTGGCGAATTGGCTGGTCTAATTTGTAATGCCGACTTTTTCCGACGATATTGATGGAATTTTATGCTTGACCATTGAGCCAGTGAGACTTGTAAAGCTGTAGCCATTCTAAAATCTTGTAATGCGGTGAATTGTGAGACGAGGAATGATGTCATTGCTTGCTCGAACGCAAAAGCAGATTCTGGATTAGACAAATGACGAAGTAGTGTAGATTTCTGCATGGTAGAGACTGATACTACATCCGAGGTTAAGTTAAGTCTAGCTGCAGATTCCAAGGAAGTTTCTGCATCAAATGATTCATCTTTGATTTGAGGATTCTCTTCCCACTAAAAATGAAAAAAAAACTAACGAACCAAACAGACAAAAAATCATAAAAAAATAAAGATAGGCCATAAATTGCTTACTTGGGAATTTTCGCGAAATTTAATCATATATTTAAATTGATTTAATGCAAAGAGGTACATGTAACAACATATACGCTGTAATTCTTTATGATTAATAGAATTTTCGAATGAAGTAGTCATATTTTGTTCATTATTGTCTTTAATATCATATCTTAGAAAAAAAAAAAAATTAATTTAAAATTTCTTACGAAGACGATTTTCCTTGTTTATCTAAAAAAAGAAATAATATAATAAAAAAAACAACAATACCTAATTTTTTAATTTGATTATCCAAAAATTTTTGTAATTCCTAAATAATTTTTTTTTTTTTTTTTTTTATTTTTACCCATTTAATTTGACAGAATTTTGCAATTAAAAAATTTGAATAATTAATTGAAGCCAAAAATGCCCAGATTAAAAAATCAAAAGATTTAGATGAACAAAATTCTTTTAATTCAATTGTCATTGATCTAAAAAATTCTAAAGCCTCTATTCCGCATCTATAACCTTTCAAAAAAAATTTTTTAAATTAATTTTTACCTAAATCCATTCTCAATAAAATTTGTTGTTCTCTAGCAAATAAATAATTACGAAAATCAAAATATGAAATATTATTATTTTGAATAAGCAAACGATATGGTTTTCTATTGAAATCAAGTAAAACTGGAACGTCATCGTAAGATTCATTAAAACCAAAATTTTTAAATAAATCTTTTAATTGTTTACAATTTTGTCTGAATTTTTTTTTTTTATTTGAAATATCTTGATATAAAGATAACGCTTCCTGAAAAAATCATTTTATAAAAACTTTTTTTTTTTTTAAAAAACAATTATAATAAATAATCGTATAAAAATTTAAACTCAACTGAGTACCGTCCGCACTTAATATGTAATAAAGCTAATTCTTCAGTCACAAAAAAAATTGAAGAAAAATTTTTTTTATGTAAAGATTCATCTTGATTTATTATTGCTTCTTCTATTAAACTATAACGATTTTCGATACTTGTTGTTAATAATTCACGTACTTTTTCTCCAAAAATCTTAAAAATTTTAAATTTAAAAAAAAAAATTTTTTATAAATTTTCATTGATTAAAATACTCACATTCCAAGATTCCTCAATAATTACTGTAATGATTTGTTTACGTTCAAGAGATGTAAAAACTCGAATAAATTTTTCCCTGGCTTTAAGATCACGATTATTTTGTAAGGAAATAATTTCTGATTTCAATTTATCATGAAATTTTCTATTAATTTTGTCTTGTGAAATATCATTTGCATTATATACAAGAATAAACAACCATTCAATCTGTCGACTATTATTAAAATCAACCCATTCCTTAAAGGGTTTCCTATGATTTAATCGAAAAGTCTCTAATGATTCTGTTTGACAAATATAAAGCGCAAGATAGGGTCGAGAAGAATAATTATGCAATGTACTTTCATCAATATCTTTTTCTCCCGTCAAACTTTCATCTGAATCAAGACCTAATACAACTCCACGATTACTATGACATGATGAACCTGCTCTTCTTAAAGCAGGTACCCTACGACGCTGCTTATCAATAAATGGGACAAAAGTCACTTCAAGTTCCGCTATAACTACAGGGGGGCTGTTGGGATGACGTAGAGTTACATTGCTTAAAGGAAGATGACTCAATATTTCTGCAGATACTATCGGCCAGAGTGATTGGATATCTAAAATTATTTTATTTTTTTCTTTTTTCATTACCTCTGTATACAACCACGAGAGGGAGTTCCTCCATTTAGAAATAGGCTTCATTCGAGCATGTAATAGGAATTCTTTCCTGCGACAACATTAATTATATGACTTCCTCCGAAAGAGAAAAAAATTCTCTGAGTAACTATATAAATAAATTTAATAAAGACGATTCAAATAAATTGATCATTACAGAAGAAAATTTTGCTGATATTATTTCTGATCATGAACCTACTTCATTAACACGAATCATTTGTGATACGTATAAGGTCAATATTAAATTGATTTGATATTCAAACAGAATCATTCAAGTCGTTTCATTATTCCAGAACGAGGATTTCGACAACAATACAGTAACTTATATTTTTGCCGTTTGCAACAAATAAAACCTAGATTACAAAAACAATGTCAAAAAATATGGAGTCAAATAAAATCATCCAAACCTACATTTTTAAAAGGCTTGAAAGAACTCCCGGATCATGTAAAATTTAATAAATTATTATTTATTTATTTAGACTGGTGAATGTGTAGTCATTGGTATAATATATAAGGATATGAAATTACGTCCAGCAGCTTTAGACGAATATATGAAAGAATTAGGTATACAAGTACGTATTATATAATTACATACCAAAAAACTGTTAACCAAATAAGTAAAAATAGTACGTACTAAAAAAGTACATACTAAAATAGTACATACTAAAATAGTACGTACTAAAATAGTACGTACTAAAAAAGTACACACTAGAATAGTACGTACTAAAAATAGTACGTACTAAAATAGTACGTACTAAAAAAGTACACACTAGAATAGTACGTACTAAAAAAGTACATACTAAAATAGTACGTACTAAAAAAGTACATACTAAAATAGTACGTACTAAAAAAGTATGTACTAAAAAAGTATGTACTAAAATATTACGTACTTTTTTAGTACGTAATAAAAAAGTTTGTTGAGAATAAGTAATTTTATATATTTATTTTTAGGCTGCAACAAAAAGTTATTTGAGTGATACTGATAGATTGTATTTAGAAGATGAGACTGTTAGAATAGCATTATCACAAATGATTAATCCATCTCGTGAATTACCGATAAATTATTTGGTAACGGGTTTGGTATGAATAATAATATTTTAATTTTCTAATAGGTAATTGCAGTAAAAGGAAAAAAAAATAAAAATGGTGTTTTTGAAGTCAGAGATTGGACATTACCAAATATAAATCCTCCACGTTCATTAATAAATAAATTTGATTCTACAAAAAAATATGTTGGATTTATATCAGGTAAAAAAAAACAATATTATTAAATTAATCATAGGATTATCTATTGGTGATCCATCATTGAATTATAGTGCTATATTAAGAATGAGAGATTATTTGATAGGTGCTATTGAAGGGTTAGATTGAAAAAAAAATTAAATTAAATTAGAGATAAATTTGTTTCATCAATTATTCGGCTTATTGTTATTGGTAATAATTTAATGAAACCACAACTTGATAATTTGTCGGATATTAATAATACTCAATCTCGTCAAATTGTACCGTTAAGGTTAGTTTTAGAAAAGAATTTTTTTTTAAAAGAATTCTTGATGAAATGGATACTTTTTTTGCACAACTATCAACATCAATAAATATAGATATGATTCCAGGTAAATTTTTTTTCATATACTTAATTGTATATCACTTTTTTAATATCATAGGACCAGATGATCCTACGACATTTTTATTACCACAACAACCATTACATCCTGCTTTATTTAAACAATGTAAAAATATATCAACATTTAGTTCTGTACCAAATCCATATCATTTTGAAATTGAAAAAGTAATTTTTTTTCTTAAAATATTATAATAGGTCATTTTTTTGGGTAGTTCTTGTCAACCTGTAGAAGATATTATTAATTTTTCAAATATTGAAAAACCAATAGGTGAATAAAGATGTTTTTAAGATTTTTCAGAAGCCTTAAAACTTATAGCTGAAGCGCAATGTTTATGTCCAACGGCTCCTGACACACTTCCGTAATAAAAATAAATTAGATTTTTTGTTTTTTCAGATGTTATCCATTTATAGAAAATGATCCTTTTGTTATACCCGAGAATTCTGATGAAAATCCTCACGTTATATTTTCTGGGGGTCATCAAGAGTTAAATTATCTTTACTGGAACAACGGAAATTGGCAGAAAGAGAATAATGGAGATCTTATTTTATTGTGCATTCCCAAGTTTACAACGAAACCATCCCTAATTTTACTAGAATTAACTAGTCTTAATATTGAAATTATCAATTTTACATGAATTTATTCAAAAGAATAATAATTGTTATTACAAACATTAATCAATGAAAAAAGTGTTTCTTTAAGGTTTCGTAGCTCAGTTGGTTAGAGCGTGTGGCTGTTAACCACAAAGTCGCTGGTTCGACCCCAGCCGGGACCGATGGGTCTTTATAAATGTATGAATA
>JAPYZD010002164.1:0-29748 GCA_030522725.1 Ichneumoninae sp. B BG-2022a | reverse complement strand
GATACTATATATATATATATATATATATATATATATATATATATATATATATATATATATATGCATACACGTATATACAACTCGGACGGGCGCTGTGCCGATTTGCACGCGACCAAGTAAAGCTCTATTCCGAGGGCAATGAGATTCGCGCTGTTCGGGCGAAAGACGATTTAACGATACTAATTTTAAGCCGAAAACAAAAATCGGGTGAAAACTAGGATTGGCTGATCCAGCTAACTTATCAGTGAACTAGGTGGGCCGGGTCCGTTCGATGGTTAAGATTCCAGCACTGGCATGAGACCGCGCGAAGCCTTGGGAGTCTGGCCAGACTGGTGACCGTGCTGGGGTGTAACACCCGAACGGACCAACCCCTACTTGGCTAACTTCTGGGTTCCTAGAGCCGGCTGATAAATTGATCGAGCTAAAGAAAAGTATTGGTCGTATCAAGAAATTAGTCGGTCGTATAAAAAAATTAGTTGGTTTTATCAAGAAATTAGTTGGTCGTGTCAAGAAATTAGTAGCTCGTATCAAGTAACTAGTTGCTCGTATCAAGAAATTTGTTGGACGTATCAAGAAATTAGTTGGTCGTATCAAGAAATTAGTTGCTCGTATCAAGAAATTAGTTGCTCGTATCACGAAATTAGTTGCTCGTATCAAGAAACTAGTTGGTCGTATCAAGAAATTAGTTGCTCGTATCAAGAAATTAGTTGCTCGTATCAAGAAATTAGTTGCTCGTATCAAGAAACTAGTTGGTCGTATCAAGAAATTAGTTGCCCGTAAAGCTGCATAATTATTTGTGCCAAGCATGCAAACGGTTGAGAGGCCCGATTTCTTGTCTGGCCGGGAAATTGGGTGCGACAACCGAGCCTTTATACCGTGTGTGTTATTTCGATTACTCGAGCGTACGATATCGCCGTTCCGAATCCATATGGACTCTTCTCTCATTTTCGCTTCTCGAAGGTGCTCGTCGATACACAGAACGTAGATATCCCTATTTTCTTTCTTTTCTTCATTCCCGCCCCCCCCCCCCTCCCATTTCGCCTGACTCGCGTAGCGGGAGGGTGAGGGGATGTACTGTGCGATATAGTGCCTATATCGGGCGCGTTCCTCGCCGGCTATCCAGCCGGTGCGCTCGGCGCAGAACGAACCGGAACGTATAGATGTATAAATCAAGCGGGGGCTACGTTGATAGAAGCAATAAAGGGAGAGTCCCAGGGAATGGGGAATGTGCAAAGAGAAAGAAAAGCTCGTGAACCGGGTGACGGTGCAGCCGTTGTTGAGGAAGGCGCGGAAAGAGGTGAGAGGAAGAGGAGGATGAGGAGTATGGTACAGCGGCGGAGAGGTAGGCGTTGGAGCGCCGGAAGGTGGTGCTGGCCAGTAGCGGCGGCACATAGTGAGAGCCAGAGAAGGAAAAAGAAGGAACCAAAGAAAGAGAAGAACTTATATTGCAGAGCGCCCGAGCTTGGTTACACAGTTGCTCCGGAAATGTACGTGTAGGCTAAGCGCCGTGCCGGTCGAGTGCGAAAGATCCGGTGCAAAAGAATGAGACCGAGGGAAAGGAAGAAAAAAAGGAGAGCGCGGAGGAAAGAGAGAAATAAAAGAAAGTTGAATTTGGTGCTCCCTGCCGGGCTGGCGAACGATGGCTGCCAAATTAATGGCAGCACCCGAACCGACCCCCTTTTTCACTCACTCGCGTTAGCCTCGAACGTTTCCCGTTTTCCTTGGCCAAATCTCACCCCTTCCGACAGCGGGTCCGGGGACCGCGCTCACCTGGCGATATTGGAACGACCGCTGGATTACCGATAAATAACTCTTTTCTGAATTATTGTGTGTCACGGCGACCGGTGCCATTGTGTTCCCGTGTCGCGAGGACCCGGGTGGGGTAGGTCTGGCTGGTGGTTATATTCCGGCGCTGGCTTGCGACGGCGCCAGGCCCGGGAGTCTGGCCCGTCAACTTCAGTCCTGGGATGCAACACCCAGCCGGATTAAAAGCCATTTGGGCAATAGCTAGGTAAAGGCGCAAAGTCCTGGCAGTTGTCGCCCTGGATCTTCATTCACTTTCCTTATATTCAGATACTTTTCCCTGCTTAAAATACAGTCGTATCGACTACGGATGTTTTGA
This sequence comes from Ichneumoninae sp. B BG-2022a, assembly GCA_030522725.1. Taxonomy (NCBI): domain Eukaryota; kingdom Metazoa; phylum Arthropoda; class Insecta; order Hymenoptera; family Ichneumonidae; species Ichneumoninae sp. B BG-2022a. The sequence goes on along the minus strand of JAPYZD010002164.1, from coordinate 27,626 downwards.
ATTGGTGGAACCGAAAGATTTTTATGATTCGTCAACGGCATCAGATGACACTTAGTGTCACAACAGGTCCTCCCGTTCTCCCAAGCTTGTATTCCCGCGCAGAAAAAAGTCGTATGGGAAAGTCTATTAAATTGGGTATGGGTGGAATGTGGGAAATAGTACGGGAAAGAATATTGGGTGGAGTATTATCTGAATATGGGTTTTGTTCAGTTCCAAGATTGATCTCATACACTTTTCCAAACTCTTCGCCAGCCACCGCGTACAGCCTCAAAAATTTTCGATCAATCTATCCCATACTCTTTTCCAGACTTTTTCCCACCAACCGCGTTAATAGGACATTTTTCAAGGTTGTACGCGATGACTGAGAAACAGTCTGGAAAAGAGTATGGGATTGATTATACAAACATTTTCGAGGCTGTACGCGATGACTGGGAAAGAGTCTGGAAAAATATGTGGGGTTAATGACATGAAAATGTTCAAGGTCGTACGCGAAACCCATATTCAGATTATACTCCCAATATTCTTTCCCGTACTATTTCCTATATTCGACCCATATTAAATTTAATACACCTTCCCATACTACTTTTTTTTACGCGGGTTCCACAAATATTGAAAGTGGTTTACTGATCCAAAGAAATTATTAGACGATGTTATTTCCTAAAATGTATACGAAGACTTTTTGATACTCGCGTACTCAAATTTCTCACATCGTGGTAGCAAAATATTAATCGAACCTGTCTTGTGTCTATAGCAAGGCAAAGGCGCAACGCATTCGTACGATATCCTTTGAGATAATCCGAAAAGTGGCGATCCATTCGCCTGCTACACGGAGGCCCTGATGCAGTCTAACGGTGTGTCGGATGCGCCCTTCCATGGGCTCTGACGTTGCAGAAATTTTTGCCGGAGGCAACGGAGGTAAGCACAGCGGAGGCTCTCGAACGATCCGGATAGGTATTTACCGAAGATACATGGTCGAATGAGTGCGGTGCGGCACGTGGCCTACATAGGTTGCATAGTAGCTTCATCCAAGTAAATGTACATTATAGTAGGTACGCGCCGTTATACTCACGGTATTATGTATCTTCGTATACTCACCGATAATGCAAGTGGCGTCACACGGCCGAAGCCAAGGGGGATGGGAATGAGTGAGAAGCTCTTCGCTCCGCGGAAGCACAAAAGCCTGCGCCACTGCCGACGAAGAAGCGAGGGAAAACTGGCGAGGCGGAGAGAAGAGAGAACGCGAAGCCGAGAGGACAAGAAGAACGAGGGACTCGGATTATATACGGGGTTCGGGAAGTTTGAAGACGATAAAGAGAGATTCATTTCATCGATCGGTCCATTATCGTGACTCGCGGCTGCGCTCACAGAGTTTTGTGTACCGTACATCCGAGCCCTAACCCTTGGCCTTACACGCACACGTGCACACATCACCGTGACCCAAACCCCTTCCCGATAAACTGGCAAACTCGTGTAATAAATTGCTGCTTTGACGCATCGCGTTTCGCGGTGTCGAAAAGTTTTCGGTACATTCTCGAGGTTTCGGGACCGTAACCTTCCTACGGGGTGAGCTAGTTTGGACACAATTTCTGGCGGTGTCCAGAGCAGCAGGAGAAGAATCATATGTTCGCTGGCTGGCCGCTAGAAATCTGCAGGAAAGCGTTAAGTTGTCGGACTCTTTAGTTGCTAGCTCCACGTGGCGATGCGAAGTGGCGATTATTTTTGAGCTCCTGTCGAATTATGTCAAGCGCAGTCATTTTGTTTTACGCCGACTTTATTTTTCTTTTATCTTCAGGATATGCTATGTAGGAGATCGGGAAGAATCGTCGTGTGTACAATAGCTGACGTGTAGAAACTAATGTGTGGGATTAAATTGACGTACCATCTGATTTGTGTAGGATCTGATTGGTCGAGGAGCCGATTTATCCATGATCTGATTTGCCTAGTGTTACATGTGACGGAAACTGGTCCATGATCTAGCAACGAGAAATAAAATATCATTTTCGTGAGTACCAAAGTATCATCGAGTTTTCAATTGTTCCGCATCGTCTACCACGTACGATGGTTCATGAAGTCTCAAATACGCTCTCACCGCATCGTTCATATCTAAGCTCTAACGTAATGCAGTGTTAGGCCAACGCCTTGACGCGAAAGCGAGACCACCGTTACGTTTTATTCAGCGAGAACTCACCGACAGCTTATCGAGGCGTAACACTAGGAGCTGATTTGTCTACAATCATTTATCTAGCATCTGGTTTGCATTGGATCTGATTCTATTTTCGATCTCATTTCTATTGAATCTAATTTGTATTGGGTCTAATTTGTATTGGGTCTAATTTGTATTGGGTCTAATTTGTATTGGGTCTAATTTGTATTGGGTCTAATTTGTATTGGGTCTAATTTGTGTTGGGTCTAATTTGTATTGGATCTAACTTGTATTGGATCGAATTTTTATTGGATCTAATTTTTATTGGATCTAATTTGTGTTGTAACGTTGTGCTGTCGCGGATTGGACCCAGTTGCATTCATACTGGAGCCGAATTTTTCTGCGCATTGTACTGATGAAGTCTGCGTAAGATTATTTGGGATACATGTACGGCTACTTTACCGGACACCGCTGCAGAATGAAAAGGAAAGCGGTAAGGTTGCGGTGATAGTTAGGGGGCCCCAATGTATTCCCTTGTCGGTCGAGATTATCGTTCCGGCAAGGCGTCGCCGATATACCAAGGCTAGTCTGGCAGGCTACTGCAATCGCATGCTCTCCTCCTGGCCTTTCTAGGTCGAAAACCGCATCGCCTCGAGATCCATTTCTGATTGAATGACCGAACTACCCTAACGCATAACTCTGCGGCGTTGGTGGGTTGCCACGAAGATTGCAACTTTGCGATTGAATTACGATCGATTCCGCACGATTCTACGTTCACTTCGGGTCTTACGTTCCCTTTCCACCGAAGGATATCCCATCCCGTTCGTTCCCCCGCACTTGCGTTTATCTTTCCGCAAACTATAGTTTCGATATAACTTCAGACGATCAGAGAAATCGTTGCAATATTATTCTATCAGCATAGAATTCATTCACCCTCGATACCGCAATCTTGCAATGATTGCACGCAGGTGCAGTCGTCGGCCAACCAGCAGCGATGGACCACCGAAAAAATATTTATAAACCCCCAGTCTATAGTATTTTGCTTCGTCAGAGAGGAATACGGAAATGCATGGCGGAAAAGGAAAATTTAAGCTCAAAACTTTCCTCCACGCGGAAGTGAAATAATAACCGGCCCACCTCTTTATACAGAGGAAAAATTTCCAGCGGTAAAAAAATGGGTCAATATTTACGCGCGTAAGAGTAAGATGCACATTTCGTATGCAGCATTTTTTTCTGTTCCGGGCCGGAAAGTCCATATGGGTAGTTTCTTATAGTATATATTAAATTGGTCAAACTGTAATTATGGTTGCATCCATGTTTTTTTGTCTTTGTCATAACCATAAAATATAGACATTCCCCTTGGGAACTATTTTTTACAGTAAAAAGTCAGTATTGTTGCTGTAACTCTGTAATTTTTTTCTCAATGCAATTTTTGTAACTCCTTGGTGAAACTTGCCAGAGATTTTAGCGCCGAGAGGATCGACTGTATACGGTTAATTCGTATTTTACGGAGGTACGAAAGATTCGCTCATACACAAACATTACATCAGAATTACCAACCAGAATAAAGAGCCGTCATTAACAACCACGGTTTCTCCCGTAGGTGACAACCCGAACCAATATAATGCATTATCGATATCAGCAGGAGCGTCGACAGTGCTTGCGGTTCAGACCCAATGATCAGAGATTTAATTAATCTCCATAATATCAAAGATTCCCGAGATACGTTAGATTTCCCGAAGCTCGAGGCTATGATCGCGCAACTTATCTCTCATATTTCTCGCACACTTTGATAGATAGCCATCAGGTATGGTAGACTTGCCCCGGGCGCAGGAACAAACGGCTAATAGCTTGCGCTCAGAGCTCCATAAATAAGATGGAGAAAAAAAAGCTGCAAAAAGTGAGTAAAGAAGAGGAAAGAGGAAAAAAATGAAACGCCTCGGAGTTTAATTTCCCTCGGAGCTTTCTCATTAGAAAGGAAGGTGAAGAATGAAGTGTACGAGAAAAAGAGAAAGGAACGATATATATATATATGTATTTACCCATATATAGTAACGGACGCTGTTTGCCATCGCCGACGCGGTATAATAAACACTTCTGGAATTGGTTATTTTTCTGTCCGTCGAGAGTTTTGCCTGATGACAGTGGTGGTTGTGGGTGTTGGTGGTACGTCAACCGCAGAGATTATACCATCGTTATGATTGCTCTTTGTTTTCCCACCCGCGCGAGCCCTGTTCGCGTCTTTGTCTTTCTCCTCGCCTTCCTCGTCTTCTTCGTCCCTTATACCTTCGCTATCTCTGAGGCGGCACGTCTTTTCTCCGGTGGTGATAGAGCCGCGCAGGTTCGTTGTCGTCGTTGTCGACGTCTTCGACGATTCCGGTCCGGAGTTCTTTTGCTTTCATTCTCGGAGCCCAATGGGTCTCTCTGTCACGCCGCTGGAAAAAGCCAAAGTATCTCTCTCCTGGGCTCTTTCCCCAGTTAACTGCCCAGGCGTAAAGCCGGAGGGGCCAAACAAGACCGAATCCTTTTTTTTTAGTCTTCTTCCCTCTGGATTCTCGCATTTCCGTTTCTCGCGAGGCTACCCCTTGAACAATCTTTTCCACTTTCTTCCTCACGGCACTCGCAGCTTCGATCGGTCCAAAGCCTTGGGTCCTTAATCGCTCGCCATTCTGCGTAACTATTAAGACCGGCCCGATTTGCTCGAGCTGGTGGGTTGGGTATGTCGCCTGGACTGTTACGACTCGGGAGATCTCGAGGGAGACGCGAATCGGGCAAGGTGAATCACTTTAGTAAAATAATCAGACTTTGCCAATAATTTGTCTCTTCGTACCAACTTTATTGATACTAAAGACGATCAATTGCTGTGTAGACCAGTTTCCTAGCAGACATTTTAGAGCGTTACATCGGAGCTTATGAGGTCCTGACTAAATTTTGACACGGCCCAGGTCGGGTATGTCTGGCCGGCTGTCAAGGTGAAGTGGAACACGTTTCTTGTCGTTTTCTCTAACACCTCTGGCCCTGTCACGTGACTTCGACTTCACCTTATCATCGCAGCACTGGCACGGGACTGCGCCAAGCCTGGGAGTCCGACCAGTCTCGTGCCAGTGCTGAAACTCAACATCCGACCGGACCAAACCCTACCTGGTTGGACCGATGTGATGCGCCGGTTTCCTTGACTGCTCGACTGTCAGAAGGATTCGATTGAACCTTTTCCTTCGGTCACGTGAATTGGCTGACAAAAACGAATGAGGTATCGATGAGGTGTGGCACAAGACTGGCCGGACTCCCAGGCTTGGCGCAATCCCGTGCCAGTGTTGAGACTCAACAGCCAACCGGACCAAACCCTACCTGGTTGGCCCGATGCGATACGCCAGGTTACTTGACTGTAAACTGGCACGAGACGTGTGGATGAGGTGTGGCACGAAACTGGCCGGACTCCCAGGCTTGGAGCAATCCCGTGCCATCGCTGAGACTCAACAGCCAACAGCCAACAGCCAAATCCTACCTGGATGGCCCGATGTGATGCGCCGGTTTACTTGACTGCTCGACTGTCAGAGGGATTCGATTGAACCTTTTCCTTCGGTCACGTGAATTGGCTGACAAAAACGAACGAGGTGTGGAGCTTTCGATGAAAACTCGATGTCTGGGTTAAAAAGTTCGCGCCAATCGATGTCCTACATTTAGAGTACTGTACCTACAGCAATACTTCTACCTATCTGGCGGTATTCTAGCGAAGCTTGTAGAATTCAAGTGTTGCTGAGAAAGTATGAGTATAGAATGGGGGGACGGGGGGTTCGATGGATATGGTGGAGTGCGCTGCTGGTCGCATTACCAGCGTCTGTACCCCGCTGGTGTGAATCGTACCGCGTTAACTTCGAAGTTAGGGCAACTCAAGGAATAGAGTTTCTGGTACAGAGGTAAAAGGGATGAGGGAGCGAATAGCTTGCTCTACTAGAAGCCTGGAAGCCCTCCAGCGATTCAAGAAGTTTTCGAAGATAGTCAGAGAGACAGAGCGAGAGAACGAGAGCGTTCGACCGTAAGAAACTTACCTCGCGGATCCCAATAAGCCACAGAGACTTCAGGAAACGTGCGTCGAATCGGGATTCGGACCACAAACGTACATACTTTAATTCGAAATAGCTCTTCAATTTGCTTTACAATGCTCGAGTTTAAGTATCGAAGACTGTTGACTCTTTATCGGATCGAAGATGGAGAAAGGTAACTTTTTCTTGTTCTTATTTTTATTTTTTTTTGTTTGTAATAGAAATGCTGTATCGCCCGGTTCGCGAGATCAGTAGGATTGATTCATTGAAACTGGGTGGTTCTAAATTAGCACGATGCAAGATCAACACATTATAGGCGTAGTCATCTTGTGCTCGTCGTGGGTAGGGGAGATCGGGGCAAAATGGCACGGCGGGGCAAAACGGGACCGTGAGGGTAAAACACAATTTTACAAAACGATACATCCGGATTTTCAAATCCGTTTTGCCCCACGTACCACCATCGTCACCATCCAAAAGTTATTGGAGAATTGTGTTTTGTCTCATAATCCCGTTTTGCCCCGGTGTGCCGTTTTCCCCCGCTCTCCCCTACACCCAGAAAAATTATTTATTCAACGGGCGATCTACAAATAAATATTTATTTAATTTAAATACATATTCGTTTAATTAAAATACATATGTGTTTCATTTAAATATATATTTCTTCAATTTAGATGCATATTTTTTCAATTTGAATAAATATTTATTTGCAAGGTACCCATCACATAAATTATTTTTGTGGGTGTACGAATGGCAGTATTTTTCCGCGGATAATGCAACGCCTTATTAACTCCCGACTGCCTGCTAGGACGAAAAGACGGGAGTTATGCGTTTCACTGAGGGCCCCAGATTTTGCTGTTTTTGATGTCTCCAGTGTTTTTTTATTTTGTTATTCAGAAACTAAACTTACCCCGCATGCTGGGACGTCGATACAATCTCCCACCAAAACAATTGTAATTGTTCCTCGCCGTGACAGCGTAAAAATTGTTGAATGAGTCTCGCGAGATTGTAAGCTTGGGGACAAAACCGTATAAATATTTAAACGTCAATAAACCTTTCGGGTAGTGAAACTGACGTAGAAAAGCATATATTCGACATGAAGGGTGCCAGGAGTACGGGAGATGGAACGAGGTATCGGAGCCAGTAGAAAAAGAGCCCACTCGATCAATTCGTTTCGCCGTGGGACCTCCGGATTTCGTCGAGAGCGTTTCACCCCTCGTGTGCTCTTAGCTTTTGATCTGTGCTATTTTTTTTCTTCTCGTTGTTTTTTAAAATATTTTTTTTACTTTTTTAATTTCCTTTCGTTCCACCGCGTTCGCACGCTTTGCAGTCTCTCCAGCGTGTAAAACGCGGTGAAAACCTCGGAGGACGGCGGCGAGGCTTCGTGCCGTGGGCCAGTAAATTTTTGCCATTGGTTCACGGGGCGGCGGGGACGAGGGGGAGAGTACCGGGCATATACGGTGAGCTTTGCAATCTTTGCATCTTCGCAACCTAAATTGGCCTGAGCACAGCTAATCGCCGGGGCGTTATCAATTAGCGGCGGGCTCACAAATAACGCCTCGGAGATACCCCGGAGTTAGTATTTCGATGGGTAAAACCGAACGGAGCCGGGTTTCGCTCCAAACTTTTTTACTTTTTCTTTTGGAAACCGAAAGCACTATCGAATACCTCGTTGCGGGATATCTATATATCTCGAAGAAATCTTTTTAGCGACTCGTCTCCGCCGCTGCAAATACACGAGGAATTTGAGTGCGTGTAGTTTTTTTTTCCTTTTTTTCCAAGTCAAGCCGCACCTCGGTGCGAGCTCACTGGGCGAACAGGACAAGATACGAACTCAGGGAGAGGAGAATTTTCTCTCGTGTGTGTGTGTGTGTGTGTGTGTGTGTGTGTGTGTGTGTGTGTGTGTGTATATATATATATATATAGGCGTATATTCGCCGCGACAGCGAGACTGGCAGTAAATATATTCTTATCTATCCGTCCAAAAAGTTCGGTCGACCCGCTAATTAAAGGTGGGTATAAGCTTGCCCGTCAACTCTCCGGTACGTTGCTTAAGTCTACGGAGTCCTCTCAACTCCCCTGCGTCTACTCTCACCAGACGAAAGCCGAGTCGCGCGGGGTGAAAACGAGAATTAAAGAGGGTGCAAACTGGCGAGGGGCTTTCCAGACTTTGCCAGATATACAGCTGGTACAGACCAAAAGATGAGTGACAAAGTGGGCGCGAAGAGAGATAAATAAGTTGATTTGCTACGCGACTGATTATCCAGAAGAATATTACAACTCTTCCTGTACGAATTTCAATACAAAATTAGGTAATAAGGTTTGCGAGGATCGAAGAATTTAAGAATAATAAATAAAACTAATCAAAATGTTTTTTCCAAAAATAACAATTAACGGTATTAAAAATAAAATAACGCATTAAAAATAAATTATAATCCCACGATTTTGTGTGCCTTGGTCTACGATTAAATCACCAAAATCATAAAATCTTAAGTAGGTAGCTACATCCAGTAAAACATTTTTTTTAATCAAATAAATTTCGATCTTGAAATTGCGTTTATTAAGATAAAATAAAAATTTACTTGCATTAATGAAATCCTTGTTAGTTTCAAATAACGGCTATTCTTTGGTGTAAGCAAAAAAAATGTATTCAAACATTTGCCTTTTAAAATAAATGTTTATTCGCGCCAGAAAAAAATAATATATTTGACGTTAAGACAAACGCGGCTATTGTCCGATAGTGCGCATTACAGAGTCGTCGACGCGTCAGTCGTATGAAAACATCTCTCGCTGATAGTAAAAAACCATAGTTGTTCTTTATGGGGAACCGCCACATTGTAATAGAGAGGTAACGCATTGGTTTTTGTTTTTATGAAACTTTGTTCATTTCAAGCTCAGTACCTCGATCGAATTATGGTTGTAGAATTTGTCGTCGAAGAACGAACTTTGAGGTTGGTTGTCTTATGAGTATAACTAATGTGTGACTTGATCAGTGAAATCGTGTGTCGATAACGGATCTGTATGCTTATTCAATAATAAAACATTGCGTGTTGATACGTCGTTGATAGTAAAAATGACTTATTCATCAAAAAGTTGGTTTCTGCATCACCCATATATGACATTATTCCCATATGATCGAAAGTAGGTATTTCTCGAAATAAACAAAAAAACATTATTTGACGTAAATATCTGTATATTAAATCCAATTAAACATTATCAAATAATAAGAATAATAATCTCAACCAAATAAATATATTACAAATTACTAAACGCTCTATTAGATTATGAGGCAAATAAACGTTTTTCTTCGCCCTTAATAAATTTTCTTTGATCGGCATAAACTTCGGTCTGGGTATAGATAGATAGACAGATAGATGTGTTTATTTCGTACATGCAGAAACAACTCCGGCTGCACAATTGGAAACTGCGTCAACAGTTCCTGATTTACAGACTCGTGAGTTAATTCAGACCCAAGTGACTTTTGACCACCCAGAAGGATAGCCAAGTGTTTATGGTCTTTCGGCTTTGAGATGCCCGGAACTGTAGAGAAAACGAAGCAGCAAGAAGAATAACCGGCAAATAGCGAGCGCAGTGGGCGTTTGGTCGAGAGGGTTAGAGGACGGTTAACCGGGACTTAAAATTTATGATAAAGGCCGGCAAGGGGGGTGGGGGGGTGTTTGGGCTGGGTGTAGCACTTCGAGGCATGCAACCTGGGATGGTTGGTTATCAAAGCCCGTCGCCGTCTCGCCCTCCTCGTACGAATATACCCTCGGTGAAGAGGGTTCATGGGGGGGGCGCGGTTACTCGCGATTCGGGTCGAAAGCTCGAGTATATCCTACTAAACGTCATCCTCTCTGCATTTTCCCGTTAAACCCGCAGCGCGGCCATATCCTCCACGGCCGTTCGTCGCTCCTCGTCCCCCCTCCGCACTGCTTCATGTAATTTATCGTTATCTTTTCTTGGAAGATTCGCCCCACTCGTTTATTCTTTCGTCGCTTCTCACTCGTTGAAAAATATACATATATATACATTCTTCCGAATAGTTGCACCATCACGAAAGAGCGGAGTGGGGGAGAGAAAGCGAGAGAGGGATACGAATTCGAACTAGGGGATGAAAATTCACATAGAAAAACGAGCTTCGCTCGGGGGTTTCCTCCGTGTTTTATACTATCGAACGATGTTTGAGCGCGCTATTATGATCAATCCTCGAGAAAGAGGAAAAAGAAGATGAAAAAAATATATAAAAAATGGAAGAACTGGGGAAAGGCGTTGAAAGGACTTCCCCCCCGCTTTCCTTCCCGTTCCCCTCGCAGGAGCATAATGTTTCTCGTGCGCGACAGTCTCTTCTCTCGGATCGATGGTTTAATTTGAACATTCGTACGCCGAGCCCGCTCAACTCGATCGAGAAAACTGTCGGGACGTATTCCACCCGGCAACGGGAACGCGACGAAAACTTGGCCACATTCACGGGTTTTCTTCGTACCCTTCACCCCCCCCCCCCCCCCCCCCCCCCCCCCCCCCCCCCCCCCCCCCCCCTCCTCTTTCCCTTCATCGTACCGAACGCTCTCTGCGAACTTTTATACTTTGGGTTTTAAGGACTCTTCCACCCATCCGCCCTCCCTCACACCTTGACTGCCTCTCCGTCATTTTCTCTGGACCCGAGCCCGGCTGCGAGTGTAAGAAAAAGAAACATAAGCGGGTGGGGGGAGGGAGGACGTCGAGTAATTTCGTCCCAAACCCGGCTCTTCCTTTGCTACTCCAATCTTATCTTTCCCTCGCGCTCCACTACTCGATTTGGCTGGGTCAACTCGGGGTAGTTGAAAATTCCGATCTATTCCCGAGTTGATTTAGCGCTCTCGAATAATGAATCAACGGAAGCGCATTACATTTTAAATAATAACAATAATAATGATTAAATAATTCACTTTATTATCAGGGCTGAACGTAAAGTAGTTTGGCGATTATGTGAAACCGGACTTTCCTGAAATCTCACGGACTAAGAAGGAGGTTCGCAGCGCGAAGCACAACCAGAAAAATAATTTATCTCACGGCCACCGTTTATTTGGTTTAAGGTAGTACTAGCATAATGACTGACGCCGCCTAAGTTCGAGAGAAAAAAGACAAAGATACAAACACTTCTCGATGAGAAAAAATCTGAAAAAATTCTAGCATAGAAAAAGTACTGAAAAGATTGTTTGTGCATAATAATAATTTGAGAATGTTCATAACAAATTACTGAAAAAAATTGTGCAACAAATTACCCGGCAACCAATTTTGTTTTTTAATTTCGAAAAAGATTTGTTCATTTTTCTGAATACGTATGAATTTTTTGACAATTTTATCTAATACTTGAAAATAACGATTTTAAACAAATTTTCACATAAAGGAAACGAATAACATTTTGGGATCATTATTATGGACGAACGATCTTATCAGCTTCTTCCATATGCTTGATTTTTTTCAGATTCTTATCCGATCGAGAAGTGTTTGTAATTCTCTTTTATTCCTCTCAAACTTAGGCGGCGTCTTGTTAAATGTTACTTAAATGAAATATTTCTTTCATTAAGTAATACAGTTACTTAAATGAAATATTTATTTCATTTAAATAACTGTTTACTTAATTTAAATAAATATTTATTTAAATCAAATAAATATTTCACTTAAACCAAATAAACGGTGGCCGTCAAATAAATTATTTTTCTGGGTGCAACAGAGCGCTGATTGGCGCGTTAATATCTATTTTATCACGCTGGATGTGAGCGCCTGGTTTTGCCGAGCCCCGCGAGTACGCGACTGCTTTCGGCGATTCTCGGTTTCCGACTCTCTCGTCAAGCAACCTGCTGTTGTATGGCACTTATGCCATTGAGATTTAGAACCCTCGGGACGATCCATATGTTAGGCTATCCAGACCGAAGCCACGTCGCTTTGGACAGACAGTAGCACGGACAAGAATGATCTACGACGGTTTAACACGCGTGGCTTCTCCGTCTTCCGACCGCCGTACAAATAGCCGCATGGCACTGGGCACGCGCACGTCTGAGCACCACAGTCATGCAGTCCAGTTCTATCGGACGATTCGCATCGTCGCATCATCCCCTGATCTGCTTCCTGTCACGGTGTCCTGTTCAGACGACGCGTGTCGACAATTTCATTGCCGGAAAAAAATGAGAGAATAGTTAATTACCAAAATTTCACAGATCAAATCTGATTGAAGCCAATTTTGTTCCAAGTCCGAAACTTTGATAACGACGGTACAAACGGTCCGATAAAAATATTTTATTCACACTGAGAAAAAAAGTCAATCGAGTCAACAAAATGAGCGCTTACGGGTTTCGAAATAAATGTTTGGTTGATCGAACGAAATAATTGTCGTGGTAAGTAAAGAAACATATGATTCGACGGTCTGTCAGTTTGATCGACGAGGTATTCCTCTCGATCAACCAAACATTTGTTTCGCCACCCGTAAGCGCACTTTTTGTTGACTCAATTGATTTTTTTTCTCTGTGCACGTAATAATAAAGTTCATGTCCAGTTGACACTCACAGATACTGCGAGCGTGCGAGCCAACATAATCGTTAGTAGTTTTATAATACTACTTGCTGGTTGTTATGATTCGGGCTCTTCGCGCCCGCGCTATCAACTATGGAATTTAGAATTTAGAAGCCTGAAATTCCGATCGAAAAACTAATTTTTCGATCGGAAGTGATGTAGTACCAAAATACCTCACTTCCGGTTCGAAAATATCATTCTTCAACCGGAAGTGACGTCATACGTCACTTAGGGTTTGGCAATACCGGTTTTTTACCGGAAGTGACATCATACCGGAAATCCGCCACTTTCGGTGAAAAACTAATTTTTCGATCGGAAGTAACTTTATAGAGGAAATACGTCTCGTCCGGTTAGAAAACCTTATTTCAGGACCGATAGTCAAGTATTTTCGGTAATTTTGTTCACAAGATATCTTTGAAATACTCTATGAAGTATCCAACAAAAAACGAACTGTGAAATAAAAAAAGGGGAATGCGTTTTTTTAATGGGAATTCGCGAGGTTTAATGGCTGGCTAAATTTGATAAAGCTCCCTACTCCACGGTGCGCGGTGGCGTGTATCCCGGTGAGATGTCCACGTTGGTTGTAACACCGCGACGAAAAGCGGCGATGATATCGATAAGAGGGAACTCGAATTAAACGCCGCGCGCCCGAGAGGGCTAGCGCCTATCTGCGGTAGAGAGGAATTTCGGATAAGGCACGCAAAATTACCTCACTTGGGGTTTGACGATGCCGGTTTTTGACCGGAAGTGACATTATACCGGAAATCCGTCACTTCCAGCTTGAAAATCTTATTTTTCGACGGGAAGTGATGTCATACTGGAAACACATCACTTCCGGTTTAAGAATTTCACTTTTCGACCGGAAGTAACGTTACAGCGGAAATACGTCACATCCGGTTTGAAAATCGTATTTCAGGACCGATAGTGAAGTATTTTCGGTAATCTCTTTCACAAGATATCTTTGAGATACTTTGTGAAGTAACTAACAGAAAACGAACTGTGAAATAAAAAAAGGGGAATGCGTTTTTTCAATGAGAATTCGGGAGGTTTAATGGCTGGCTAAATTTGATAAAGCTCCTTACTCCACGGTGCGCGGTGACGTGTATCGCGGTGAGGTGTCCACGTTGGTTGCAACACCGCGACGAAAAGCGGCGATGATATCGATAAGAGAGAACTCGAATTGAACGCCGCGCGCCCGAGAGGGCTAGCGCCTATCTGCGGTAGATAGGAATTTCGGATAAGGCACGCGAGGATTGCGGCGCCGGTGAGAGGTGCCGATGCCGATGCCTCGTTTCTCCTATGCTTCCCCGGCGCTTTGCTCACACAACTGCACACACACAGCCCTCGGATGCTCCGTTGCATCCCATACCCGATCCTCCCCCCTCCTCGAGATATAACCCGGACCGAGCAGTTTTATTTTCTTACTGCGGAGCAACGCCGGATCGCCACGCCAGACAGATTCCTTTCTAATTGGCGCATTTACGGACTCTAAATATGCGAATGGAATTTTCACTCGTTGAGGAAAAACGATGCGCCGATAGCCTTCTCCCTTGTTCGCACCTCACCCAACAATTATATATATAAATGGTCTTCTGGCGTTCCGAACATAGCTATATATATATATATATATATATATATATATATATTTGTATTTTTCAACTGGTTTACCCAAGAAACTTTCCGTGTTATTTCGTGGCAATTAACAACCATCAATATTAACTTTTTTTATTTGATACGCTACAATTTAGTTATTTTCTCATCGTCGATCTTTCCGATCCGTGATGCATCTCGTGCTCGACGAAACTCACCCAGGAAAGTTAACTGGCTACATCACGTGAAAATCAGAGGAGCGTAGTTTGTGGGTTCAAGGATATGAAATAAGCCTTTCTGGTTTTAGTCATGCGATGTATAGGCAGGTAGAATTGGTCCGGGTGGCTGTTACGTTGCAGTACTGACGCCAGACCTTGGCCTTGGCTTGGCCATTCCGAGCCATTCCCGCAGGCTCGCAATGGCCAAGTCTGACAACTCCACTTGGATACCCGCTTCCTTGGTATCGCGGTAAGCATTTCCTGTCTGCTCGCTAGCGCGCCGGATCATTGTAAGCTAGCGAACTTACCCATCTTTAATTTACACCGCGTTTTACCTCATTTTATATGACTTCTGTCATTAAGTTCTTACGGCAGAAAAACGGAAACGCAGATCACCCTGTTTCCAGTATGCTCCGACACGCCGATTCGTCACGGTATCTCGCAAACTTATCACAGGCACAGAATCCACTGATACTCAAGAGAGGCGTGGAAACTTGTTTGTAATACATTGTTTCGACTACAAAGTTTAGAAGTGAAGCGGTCGAACAAAGTACAAATAAGCAAATATTTAATTACGAGTACACTAGGACCTCGATTTTTGCGCCTTCGGTTTCCTTAACAGTCCCCACCACGGAGCGAATGTCGACCGACGCAGTAAGGTATTTGCCATGCTCGACAGTTAGTATGGGCGGGGCACCGGCAGCCTTAATTTTGTTGAGAGTGACCGGAAGCCGCGCCCGCCGCTGTGAATGAAATCGAGGTCCTAGTGTACACTGCCCATCGTTGGTGGCCGGTTTTTCTAGATATCTTGCTCGCACAGATTTCTCGCACGGATTTCTCGCACGAATATCTCGCACGAATGTCTCGCACGGATTTCTCGCTCGGATTTCTCGCTTGGATTTCTCGCACGGACTTATCGCACGGATTTCTCTCACGGATTTCTCGCGCGGATTTCTCGCGCGGATTTCTCGCACGGATTTCTCGCACGGATTTCTCGCACGGATTTCTCGCACGGATTTCTCGCACGGATTTCTCGCACGGACGTCCTGCACGGATGTCTCGCACGATATATTGTAAGGGTTCTTAACTCGATATATCGTTCTTGTGTAAGCGATCACGCAACGGTTCTTTCACCCTCTCGATGAAGATGCCGCTGAGTAAAATATCGCTGAACTTTAATATACGCCGTGACATTACACAGATGTATTATTTTAATCAGCGTCGTGTAAGCTCTTCATCAATATATGTCTGTGTGTGTGTGAGTAAAAACTCCATGATACGAAAGTTGTGTTACATTACGTGGTACATACATCCTACGTGCTCTTGTTCCGTAGTCGCAAAGTACCAAGCCACCTTGTAGTCCCTCGTCGATAGCAATTCGAAACTTTCCTCGTGGCCCTGCAAATCCTTTCTCTCTTTCACTCTCATCGTGGACTATTAATCTCCGGTCTGCAGCCGAGAGGTGAGAAGCGACCGAGGCACCTTCCCAGAAGTGCATCGGAGTGTACATGCCAGAACGAAAGGCTGATCGAGTCTTTCTCCCTCGTCCGGGAGAGAGACCGGGGCCTCCACGTTATCACCCGTCGAGGCTGAGGGTCCTGTGTGTGTTCGCAATGGCATTGCCGACAGGCGAGGGAGCGAGAGCAGGTGCAGAGATGCGTTCATCGTCGTCGTTGTCGTAGTCGAGCGAGTAGCAGCTCGACCGGAGAAACTCGTGCTACGAAATGCGCTTCGGTTCATTACCGTAGCCTCATCTCGTCGGGCTTCTACCAGCAGGCCTCGCTTCCTCGACTCCCCTTCCGGCTTGTCGATCCTCTCTCGGTGAACTCGATCGTTCACTTTCGCGCAATTAAAAATTCATTTTACGAAAATCATGTCCGTAAACGGCGATCACTGGAACACAAAAAGGAACCCCAAAATGAGCAGAGGATTGTTATTTTCGTTACAAGGGCGAGAAAAATTGTTCGTTCTCGACGAGTGTGAAGTAGCGCAAGAGAGATTTTTCTCGCCCGTGTCACGAACCGGTTTTTCCGTTTTTTTGCACTAGTGCGGGAAAGTTTACTTTCCCGCACTTACGGGTGCATCAAGGGCACGGTTTTTATATGCAGTACATTATCGCTTGATTTATCATTAATTATTAATAATAGCAGTAACAGTCGTAGCAGTGAATTTATTGCCAATACATAACATATAACAATTTTTGATACCTAAGAAACTTATCGTCTTTTACTATATTGCATATTGCCAAATGGCCATTGACCGCCGTTCTTTAGCAACATTAATATCAATTAACATTAATTATTGTTAATAATTAATCATTACTAATAACATTAATAACAATAAGTCAAAAACATTTTTCCGCTACAACAATTTGCTTTCATTGATTAACGAACGAACTTCGAGCCGATGTTTAGGATTTCTCATCGATATTGCGTGCAATCGATAATGTCCTTTAGCCATATTAATATTAATCAATATTAATTATTACCAATAATTAGTAGTAATAATAATAAGATAATTAGCAATTACGATTTTCATACTAAGAAACTTGCATTGCACGACAGTGACATTTTAACATGCAACGAAGTACTGAAGTTCAATTGTGTCCATCCATTCGGATGTAACGAATTCAGATGTCAGAAACGAAGTCACATCATCTCCGGTGATGCGACGCCGGAGACTGCAATAATCCGTGACGATGTGTAACGCCGGCGCTAAGCGTTGGATCGCGCATATAGAGTTAATCGGGTGAGGCGGCCTCGGCGCAAGGTAAAGCTTCAAAGTAAAAGGACACGTGGAGAGTTAAAACGAGGAAAAGAGGACATTGAAGAGGGTAAGTGGAAAAAGGACGGAGCCGAGAGATGAGAGCACCGGGCGCGTTTCTGGCCAACGCCGGCTATTAGTCACCGCATCCCCTCGCGCGCTTTCCACCGACGCCGGGACTTCCGGTTGGAACTGCAGCAGTCACCGCCACCACCACGACCTCGGGGGCCGAGTGACCTCGCTAGGTTTTACGCGGTACTGAACGAATACCAGCATGCAAGAGACTTTCGACGTTCGAGAGAGCTCGCACACACAGGGCAAGAGCCAACCGCACCCTTATCTCGCTCGCAGCTTACCGCTTTCCTCTCCGCCCACTTGCTTCCCACCCACCCGTTTTCCCTTCTCGCGGCCGTCTATTTTCAGTGGTTCTATTACCCCCTTTACGCTGACGGTTTACTATCTTCCACGTCCACTTCTTCTTCGTCTTCCTCGAGAATCTCTCATCTCGAAACCGTCCGTCTCGCGATACCCAACG
This sequence comes from Ichneumoninae sp. B BG-2022a, assembly GCA_030522725.1. Lineage (NCBI taxonomy): Eukaryota > Metazoa > Arthropoda > Insecta > Hymenoptera > Ichneumonidae > Ichneumoninae sp. B BG-2022a. The sequence goes on along the minus strand of JAPYZD010002164.1, from coordinate 9,788 downwards.
TTCCTCAGAGGGCAAAAACCGAGTCCTCATTTCTTGTTGGTTGTATGAGTATCGTTTGCCGACTTGCACTTGCACCGTCTTATTTTTTTACTCTTTTGCTCTCCCCGATCGAGTATCGTGTGTAGCTTTCCTTACTTTCTTGGTAATGGAAAGTTCAATGGAAAGTTACCGGGACGGTGTGCAAGAGGAAAAAATTGCCGACGTTGGCCCGATCCATGAACTTCCTCTCAGGTTTGAGCGGTTTGTTCACTTTGCAAAAAGGCTACAGACTGCGCGTTCGGCGTCCGGTTTGTGTCCGATTACGAGACCCGTACATTTTGCAACTCACAATCCGTCCATCCACAAAAGTTTATGCCCAACCAAAGCGGATAACACAAATGGCGGAGTCGAAGTGACGAGTAATAAGATCGGAGGAATGCGAAGAGAATATGCAATCTTCCAACCGAAAGCATCATCCAGAAGCCGGCAATGAATGGTGGAAGGCTTAACGCTTGATATACGTAGTTATTTCAGGATACATTTGTCCACACCCAGAAAAAAATTTATTTGACAGCCACGGTTTATTAAGATTATGTATTCATTTATTTATTTATTTACGGGACGAGCTCTTTTACATTTTTACAATATTTTACAGTTCAGATGAAATTTTATATTTCGTGTGACGTGTGTAACAGTATATTTTACAAAAAAATTGTTTAAAAATTATTATTATACATTTTTCTCTATTTCATTCGTATTTGAAGACTTTTATTGCAAGCTGCATATTGTAGGTAGATTCTGGACCAACAAGTAGTCGCGACAAGTCAAGCCTGTTTGCCACACTTGTGAGTCTATAATGGGCCGACCTTTCCGTTAGTGTTGTTCGTATTGTTGGCGTTCTGAATATAATTTCCCGTCTTCTCTGACGTTCCGGTAAAACTTCTCTAAGATTAAGTAAAATGTTTATTTGATTTAAATAAATATTTATTTAAATTAAGTAAATAGTTACTTAAGTGAAATAAATATTTATTTAAATCAAATAAAGTTTTTACTTAATCTTAATAAACGGTGGCCGTCAAATAATTTTTTTTCTCGGTGCACCCAACAGCTCGCAGCTTCTGGATTGTTGTAGTAGCTGCCTTTGGCAATACCTTGTGTTCTTTCGCATGCCCTTGATGTAGACACATTCACGTTATATCTGTGTACGGGGGGAGTAAAAAAGTTATCATCCTGGTGAGAACTTGCGGCGCCGGCATATTCACTTGGAAAGTGTTGGCGTAGACAAAGGTCTACGGACGGCCGTGCAGCTGGGTGAGTGATATATAAATGGTGGGAAGGGAAAGAGATGAGACACAGATGAAAAGGGCCAATGCAAGTTGGCGCGGGAGAGCAAGAGACACAGAAGTAAGGATAGACGAAAGTGGGATCGAGACAAAGACATAGGGGAGGGTCCAGGCTACCTACATTTCAACCTCTTCCTACCTCTTTCTCCGTCGCGTCTCGTCCTTCTTGCCCGCCTAAATCTCTTCTTTTTCCTCCTCTTCCTCCTCTTCTTCTTGTTCTGACTACAATGTTTCAAAAGTATTCTTCCATCCCGTGTTCCCGGGTTGCGGGAGCTCCGCTGCGGAGGACACGGACCGCGTGCCCTGAGCGGATTTCCAGGTGTCGGCAAAGCCCAGAAAGACGGCGGGTGAGTTGACGCCCGCGTCCGAACAAGGGGCCAACGGCAGGGTATTCTTATTGCGGAAGCATCTTGGGACGAACTTCCCGGCCCGTCTTGGGTCTCCCGGCTTCGTGAAACTGTGATAGTTGAAGGACCAGCTGCAGCCGCAGCGAAGCCTGACCTCGTCGCGGACCTTGTACTCTTCTAACTCTCACTTTACTTTGTTTGCGCCGACGGTAACTAACTTTGTGCAGCGACGAGACGTGTTTAAATTGTCGTATTTCATCGCGCAAGGGAATAACCCTGACAGTCAAGAGCCCAGAGTTTAATAATGTTATAATTATGAAACTTTCCTCGGAATCCGCGATGCCTTATCGACATTTCGGAACGCGTTGGTCTGTTCAACTCGGCTATGATCGTTGAGATGAAAACTTGGTAGGATCTTGATCACGATACGTTCGTCCTTGTGGGAACTCTATGCGGTGTTCTTATACTACCAGTATATGCTGTCATTTGACTTTCCACCATCATCACCATCATCATCATGAATACCGATGTATGTACACTGCCCGTCATTGATGCCTGGTTTTTCTGATTTTTCTATGTTCCTCGATATCTTACTCGATGTCTTAATGGGGGCGAAGATATCAGGGAAGACTTCTAGCAAGACCGATGTCTGACTGGATAGCTTGCTTGATGTCTTCGATTGCGTTAAGACATCGAGGAAGATATCCAGGAACACCAGGCATCAATGACGGGCAGTGCACTAGCCAGGCAGTCATTTTACAGCGATATGTGACGTCCCGATAAGATCCTGAAAGCGCCTTGTCAGTGTCTTTCCCAAGACTATCCAGAATCCAGAGTGTCCAAGCGTTTCCAGAGTGATCTAACGCGCTAAAATGTGTATTAGGGTATTTTCTTATCCGCTATGTATCATTTAGGTTATGAAGATTCTTGGCAGGAATTGATATGCACCGGGACCTAAAACTCAGATTGCCTATTTTAACCCTTTACGAGTCACACCTCTATCCCCACTCTTAGGCGCTACCGTAGCAACGCGTGTCCCCTGTTCCGCGTCCGTTAGTTCCGTTTTGATACGCTTTCGGGCGGTGGGACTTATAAAGGGCTAATCCTATCCCAAAAGGGACCCACCCAACCATTGCTTTCCATCATTCTGATTGGCCGTCGTTCTCAATTCCATAGACATCATTTCAAGTCAGTGCTTCCAGTTGACCAATGAGCTGACCCTCTTGTATAACTTTTGCGCTCCAGTGCAGAATTTTGTGATAACACTTGCGCGGATATTGTCCATAAATTTGCTTGTCGGATGCTCTTGGGCGTCCTTCTTCGCAGAGCAATAATACATTTCCTTCACTTTTGAGCGAGGTTCGGAGGCCTGTACTTCAATGGAAGGACCGAATGCTAAGACAAGGTCTCTCGCACAGATGAAGAAGGCAAAAGGGGTGATGGTGGTCCGAACGTTTCTCGAGGTGCCGAGATATTCTAGCCGTCGGTTCTCCAGCCTAGGAGCGTTATCCTGCCGGGTCGCGGAATAAACACGAAAGCAAAGCGACCAAGACACTGGCCAGAGAAGGAACTGGCGAGAGTAAAAGAGACGGAGGGAAGGACTTGTACGGCGACACAAGGCAGAGCAAGGAGACGGGGTAGGTCATGACGGATGGCAAGAGAGTTCCACCCTTTTCGTGCCGTCTCTGGTTCAGATGTGCCGCGCGGGGAGTGAGGGAGATGGGAAAGCTGCGCGTTTGGATGATGAACTCGATTTGAACGACGCTCGGGATCCCGGCCGGAGTGTATTCTACCGCAATTTCTCTCCCTCTCTTCACATTTCTTCTTTCCTTTATCCATCTCCCTTCTTCTACCAGACTTCAATTCAGGTTTTGCTGAATAATCATGAGCCCATTATGATAATTTTGTTGGAAAATAAGAAAAAGTACGTCAATAAAATAAGCCGTTCGTCGGTGGGAGGGGGGGGGGGGGGGGGGCGGTGCTCAAGAATACGAGGCTCCTTATTTTCGTACACAATACGTAAATGTCGTTTCTCTTCGATATTACAAGAAAGCTCGAAATCTTAAAACCTACTCGCTCTTTTTTTATAGGTATCAATGCCCACATACAAGGAACTCGTTGATGTCAGGATTTATGGGTCTATGATTTTATGGGCACATATAGCTTAGCAACAACTCGAGGCTTGCTGTAGTACATTAAAATGCGAGCTTCTTATTGCCTTGCTTTTCTATCCAGCCGAGTTTTTTGCTCGCCACTGTATTTCGTAACAAGCTCTCGGGGCAAGCATCGTGAATCCTCGCGACTTACAACGGTTGAAGCACTCCGAAGCTCCAGTCATTCCTCGAACTTACAGCGAAAAGAGAGAAAATATTCTATTCGCCAGAAAGCATGTATCAAGCACGTGTGTGCGGTATTTCCGAGCGGTAGTCTCGCTCGCTCTGCTCCACTGCCCCAGCGAGCAAAACTCTCGATGCACGTATTACGTATACGTACGTACGTTTGCTACTGTTGGCTGCAGTCGCTGCCGGCGATTGCATATGTCACCGGGATGATAACACGTTCAAATGCGCTCAGCAAGCAACGAACGCAAGACTTTCGTCATACCTTCTCACTTTTTCCACATTCCCTTATACCTCTTTCTCGTTTCCGGAAGTGTAAAAAAAATGTATGTATATATCGTTGAAAAGCAACAGTCGCATGATGTGGTTGCGACGACAGACGGGAAAGAAAAATCACGAAACCTTGTTATACGCGTTTTGAGATATTTTATTTTCACTACCTGGTTTGCGTTTCTGTATTTCAGAATAAGTAACGGTGCGTTCCCTGACGAAATCCAGAAAAGGCTTGATGCGACTCTCACAGGTGCATTTAGAGGGCCTTATCAGGCCCCGATGTAAAGCTCCAAAATTTCGACCAAGGTTCCATATTTTACATAAATTTTTCATTAAACTCACTACTGGAAGAATTTTACAACAATTTCAGAAAGTAAAAAAAATCGTGTTGAAAGGATAAGAAGCTGGGAAGAAAGAGATCATTGAAATGATTCGTGGATTTCCAGTATTCTTGACTGGTGACAATTTTGAACTTTTACATCAAGCCCTGATAAGGCCGCGTCCAGGCCTTCTAACCGGAATGAGAACACGCCCCGATGTAACTCCCAAAATTCCTGCTAGACATCGAATAATTGAAACTCTACCAATCGTCTAAAATGGATCTTAAATAATTGTGGAACGATACGCTGATAACGTTATCCGTATATCATTGTACGAAATGATAAATTTTCGCACCGGTATAATCTCACGGTATCCACGATTATTGTTGCCTCACGGAACTCTTCAGGAGCACGTAGGTACCTACTACTGATAGGTACCATATACCTACTTATGGGACTATACGTACGTTTCGGACTCCTTTAGGTCGCGTGCTCATACCTAGCCACACCGTGCCGTGACAATTTTGTACTTTTACATTAAGCCATGATAAGGCCGCGCCTAGGCCTTCTAGCCGGAGCCTGATCAGGCTCCGATGTAACCCCCAAAATTCCTGCTAGATATTGAATCATTGAAACTCTCCCAAACGTCTAAAATGGATCTTAAAATTGTGGAACGATACGCTAATAACGTTATCCGTATATCATTGTTTGAAACGATGAATTTTCGCACCGATAGAATCTCACGGTATCCACGATTATTATTGTCTCACGAAACTATTCAGGAGCACGTAGGTACCTACTACTGATAGGTACCATATACCTACTTATGGGGCTATACGTACGTTTCGGACTCCTTTAGGTCGCGTGCACATACCTAGCCACATCGTGCCCCGCGTGTGCCGTCGAATTACGAGAGTCGGTGCGCGGCTGCATCGCCGAGTGGAGTACCGTCGGTGTGTGCCCCGTACCCTGGCATGCTGGCACGTGCCTTCGCGAGTACGTAAAGTCCTCGTTAGTATACGCCAGCGCAGTGTCTAGTTTACGTAGTGAGATATGAAATTCTAGGAGGAGGTGGAGAACGACACTGAGGACTGAGGTAGTAGGCGAAGTAGTGGAGCGCATAACCGCGACGGTAGCTTCCGACGGCGTATAGCAGAATGAATAGATAGATGGAACGAACAACGAGAAGCGAGAGGGAGTCCTACCGAGGAACGATTTCTCCCGCGAGAGTAACCATTCTCCGCGTACTTACCGCGCAAATTATTACACTTGCCCTCTTCGTAGCTCTCCCGCCTGGTGGTAGTCTACGATGTATCTCCCCGTCGTTATATTCACAAATTTATCACTTTCCTGGGACCAAAGTGAGACGTTTAACGAATACCTTCTTCGATGGAATCACGGTTTTGTTACCGCATGTATCATGCTGCGCATGTGAACGCAACGGGCGTAGTTAACGATAGAGAGACGGTATTGGAAAAGAAGAACCAAGGGCCAAGGATATGTGGCGTGGAAGGTGGGATACCCACCTTCGAGAGTTAGAGTCTTGGTCCTAGCTCGGGGCAGAAACGTTAAAGCCGAAGTGCTGACGAGGACGTAAAAGGCTACATATCCTACCTGGGAGCGGCCGCACCGCAGCTCTGGTGTTCCCGACATACTTGCGAAGATCATTCCTTACATGCACTACGGCACGGTTCTACGAGAGATCTAGCACATAGAACAGACGGGAATGAGGATGGTGAGGAAAGAGGAAGAATGATGCGGTGTCTGTCTTCTCTCAGAGAAACGACATCGTTCGCAAGCGAATCGTCGATGAAATGACGTTCGTTGCTCGATGGCTCGAAGATAAAGGCGCTTCTTGCGGTCCCGCCGGCTTCTGGACTTTGTGGGCGAGGTTCTCCCCGCCGGACGCAAGAATCGAGCCACGGGGGCCCGAGGGGTGGCCCGGGATGGACTCCTGGAGTGGAACGGCACGGAGGAAAGGAGCCGAGTTGCTGGCCTATACCTTCTTCGATGCCATTAATCACGTTACTCGGAGTCCTCGGTTTTGCCACGTTCCTCCTCGTCGTCGCGCCTCGAGGAAGAACAAGGGGAAGGAGGGTAGGTCGCGGCGAGCGGGGCTCGAGGTCTATCCGAGCCAACCAAGTGGTTTTCGGCTTTTCCGTGGTATACGGTCCTCACTCCTAGCCCGAGCTTCCGGAAAACCGGGTACTTTGCTTCTTGCGAACAAACCACCCTACCCCCCTTCTCGGCCACCCTGACGACGGAGTGTACGCGAGTTGTACAAACTACAACTGTACACACTATGGCTGTGTCATCTTTCTTCAACACAAAGGGAGAGAAAGAGCGGTTTACAGAGTCGTCCTCGAGAGAGTGTTGGATTGATACAGAATACTCGAGCTGAATGTGGTGGAAATTGTTGTTGGACCTCCGAGTCCACCATCGACGGTATAATTCGGTACTTCCGTAACGTAACCAGTTAGCACTTGTACCCCAGTACAAATGCTAAGGAGCAACTACGTGGAAGAACTTCAGCCAACTTCGGAGATGCAGTGATCTCCGATAAGGTTGATTTATTTATCATTTTATTTTCATTAGTAACGAAGTGAAGCGATTTCAATAGTATTTGCCTCTTGAAGATTTGTTACCTAAAAATGGTCACACGAATTCGGGGTCGACACATACAAGTGACACATACACGGCGCTTAAGCAGCGAGAGGAGTAGTAGACCAGCGGTGTCTCGTTTTCGACATGGTTACGGAACGGGAACGAGACGACGGCAAGTGGCTACGTGGGAGAGGAAGACCTAACTCGGTTTGATATACGGCTACAAGTTCCTCGGGACGAGGAAGTGGCAACATAATCCAGGTGCAATTCACTCCGACTACCGATTTTCAAGCCACTCACACTCGTTCCTTCATCTCTCGCCTTCTCACATTCTACCATCCTCCGCTATACGTGTCTCACTTGTACCGGTCAACTGCCCCGAGTCTTACAGTGGGACGCTGCGCCGTTGAGAAGTGAGCCCCAGATACAGTGGAACTACGTGTGAACTAGAGGGACATTTGTACGACGTATGTATCCCAACCGTCTTCGGGAATGAAACATCGCGAGACTCTGTCCGGACACTCGGGCAAAAATGAAACAATATAATAATACAACATCATGCTGAATACCCGGTGAGCGTTCGTGGGATGATTGAATGTCGTGATATTTTTCACATCAGAGGGAAACGCGTTACAAATTGCCGGCCGTGCCGTCCACGGTTCGCTGTTTCTGTACAAAAAGGCGGAATTGGTGACTCCAAGTTACAACGGCCCTGGAGTCGTCCCTCGAGCTTTGGAACCCGAAGATGGCGTCGACTGCGCTTCGTGCGGCGGATAACTTTCTCAACTAAACTAATCTCCGAGAAGTTTTATTAATATGCAACTTTGCTGGGTCGGGTAAACAAACGTTGGAGATGACCGCCTACAGACTACGGCTTCCCGAACTCGCCGTCGTCTCGACCGAACCGGCGCGGAAGTCTATCGTGCCGTGATTACATCTGGACGCGGGACTCATCGGAGTTGTAACGAGAACTCTTTGATTGCTGCTTACGATAATCGTGTTTCGTTGGGTTGTTCATTAGTAATGTGGAAAAAGTAACTGGTAATTAATCTAAAAAATTGTACTTTAAAGTTACTCGCTATTGGGAACTTCCCTCGTCGAAGTTTCACAGCGTTACATCGGGACCAGAGCGTAGTCAGGGCCTCGACAGACCCCGATGTCACGCGATCTTATCCACGCTGGTCGCGGCTGCGTTGAGTTCTGTGACTCACCCAGGCGGGCATGAATTCTTCTACCGCGACACCATAATTCCCAAGGGAACAAGTGGTAGGTCCGAGTTCGCGCAGTACGTGATAATAAACTGTACAAGAGCAGATATGACCGTATAACTATAAAGAGAAAATTACGAGAGACTCGTAATCTGTGCAGTTCATAAGGCCGTCGAGGAATCGTCCGGAGTGCTGCATAAGCTGGTAATTAATTGCCCATAGTGTAAATCGGCGGTACGGTATTCCACTCGAGATCGTTTTACTACTCAGTTCCTCTCGCTGGAGGGAAGAAAAAAAAGCGCCATTGGCGAGGTAAGCTGGACGTAAACTGCGTCGTTCTCTTACCTCTCTCATTTCTTCTCTCCTTGTGGGCCTGTTCACTTCACCGGCTTCTTCTCGATTACGTCCCTTCTTGCCGATCTCGGTCATGCCTGTAGCTACCTTCCTCCCTTGCCTCTTCTTTCTCCTCGTCGTCTTCGTTGCACCGCTCTCGGTAGTCCGCGGCGTCCCCGCGTTCGTGGGTGTAAATCTGTCTCCCAGATTAAGTCCAAACCCTGAGTTGTATAAATTGAAGTCGAACCCTCCACCGCCACCATCGGCTTCTCCGCCGGTTCGTCGCAACGGCAGCAATGCCAGCGGAGGAGAGTATCTACACAGTCGTGGGCTCTCTCCTCCTTCCACGTCACTTTATTTTCGTTTATTTGCTGTCAGCAAACATGCCTGGTGTGTCTCTTCTTCTCCGAGCATCGCGCATACTGCGCACAGTGGGCTCCCGCGAGCCAGAATGCTATACGTTACGGCAGCAAGAGCCTCGGCATCCTTGCGCGAGCCTTTGGCTCCCTACTTCTTCCACCGTCGCTTCTACATACTGTATGCATATAGAGCTGCCGCTACCGCTGCTCTTCTTTTCCGTCGTATTCGACCCTATATACTTGCCGCGCTCTTCGTGTGTACACACGTACCTTGTATCTCCGTCCGGGCGGCGAAAGAGTTTCAATCCGGCAGCGAGGCTGCATGTATAACGGTGCTCTACATAAAATCCGCTTTCCTTCGGAATCTCCGCCTTTTCTTGCTCCCGCCAAATATCGACAATATTCCTCTCAATTTAACGAGTGCTTAAACATTCGTGAGAGAAATTTTTCACCGTGATGATAGAACATGTTTATTTAGCTTCAGATAATTAATCGTACAACGACCTTGTTTCGCAGATCATTCTTGTTCCGTCCACGCGCTCAAGGCGTTCTATTGGTATCCTTCCATACTGGTTGTATGTGCAATTGGTTGTGTGTGCGATTGGTTGTGTGTGCGATTGGTTGTGTGTGCGATTGGTTGTGTGTGCGATTGGTTGTGTGTGCGATTGGTTGTGTGTGCGATT
>JAPYZD010002163.1:0-16938 GCA_030522725.1 Ichneumoninae sp. B BG-2022a | reverse complement strand
AAGAAGTCGAACTTACCGGGCAGCCCGATCGAATCTCCGTCCAACCCGATGCTCGAGCGACGCGGAGAGCCGTTCGATCGACGAGTCCGAGCGAATGTAATCCAGTGGCTCGGCGATGAAGTGTAAGAGAAAGAAAACAAAAAAAAAAGTCGCACAAATATTATTCGTCATTCACCGAGGCTCGACACATCCACCACTGGGCACTGGCCTATTACGACCGATTACGGCGATCAACGAAGCAAAGACACAAACACACCACAACGAAAGACACCGAGGGAGCACGAAAAGAAAATTCACGGCACCAACACGGACCGATCGCGTCGGGGCCGGAGTCGCCCCGGTTGTTATTGTCGCTTCGCCTTGCCCTCGTGACAGACGGTTTTGCGCTCGTCGAAAGTTTCCTCCGCGACGCGGAGGGCAGAAATCCCTCCTCGAGACCGGTCAGCTATAAGGAGCTGCTCGGCCGAGTAAAAAAAAATATAAAAAAAAGGCCGAAGAAGATGAAGGCGGAGTGGACGATGGGAGAGCGAGCGGCTCGCCGAAGCGAGAGCCAGCGACTGGTAAGAAAGAGGAGAGCTGTTCAAACTCGACTGCAACGTCGCCGCATGAATTAATCTCCTCTAAGGTTCGGCAAAAACGATAATCCGTGGGTTTCTTCCCCCAAGCCGCGGCGACTCTTCCGGGAAGAAGATATCAAACCGACAAGACTCGGAAGAAAAAAATTGTTTTTCCAGCGTGGTCGAAGCGTCCCTTCGGTGCCGGGGCCTCAGACGTTTGTTCCCGAATCCATGGCAACGCGAGCCGCCCGACGGAACGATTCGCGACGAGGTCGCTCGGCGCCCGAATCCGTCGATCTAGCTCGCTCGGCCGGTAAGCGCGCGACTCTTCGCGACGATCTCCGGTTCCGCGCACACGTTCGGCAGGTTCACGAAACAGTTTTCACACGCGTATTGTTACACGTCACGAAACGAGTCTCCGCGCGCAAAGTAAACAATCTGTTTTGTCGTGACGATTTCTGTCCGTGCTCGTTTCACTCCGTTTCACGAGCTCGTTTAAATTTTTTGCCCTCTTCCCAGGGACGAACTATTTCGTAAACCGCAAGAGCGTTCCTCGTCGCTGTAACTCTCGTTGTCTCTCGATTGGATTGCAGCAGCGTGCCGTCGAAGAATGCAGCGCGCACGCGGCGCGGTGACCCAGCGTGAAGGCGAAGAAGAGGAGGAAGGAAAGGAGGAAGAAGACGAAGAAGGTGAACGGCGACGGCGGTGGGGGAAAGAAGAACCGGAGCCGGGCGGCGGCAGCGGGCAGAGCAACGTGTCCGCCGGCGGCGCACGAGGAGTGTGCTGTGTTTCTCGTCGGAGAGCGCGGCGAGCGGGCCGCGAAGCCGGGCGCTCGGGGAAGGAGAAGTCTACATCGGGAGAATCGAGAAGGAAGAACCGGAGCTCACACCAGGGGGCAGTCACTCACGGGGAATCTATCCGCACGCCCGAGCGGACTCCACGGCATTGGGCGCTGTTTGTGTGACTCGCTCTCGCCGTACGGTGCGCCTCTCGTCGAACCACACGCCGCTGCTAAGAGAGCAGCTAAGAGGCCTCTCCGATTCACTCGGTATCCCCTTACCGTTCGCGGAGCGGCCAGCCGTCAGCTTCTTCTCTGCGCCTACCTCGAGGCGCTCATTATAGTCTCGCTCACGCAACCGCCAATTTCTTTTTTTTTTGTTTTTTGTTTTTTGTTTTGCTTCTGGCTATTGTTTTCCAGGGAGAGGGAGAGCGCGAGAGGAACCTTCTGGCGTAACCGGAATCTATCAACACCGTATAATGATGGACCACCGGCGCGAGGATGCGAGCTACCCGCACGCACACACACTCACACCTGGCCAAGGAGACATCGGCGGGATGTTTTTCACACGGGAGTTCGGTTGGCTTTTTTGGGGTGGAGGAAGATTTGAGAATGATGGGGGGGGGATTTGAGGAGGTTGGAGCGCTTGCACTGGTGGGATGAGTGGTAGATTTTTAAAGTCCTTTATAGAGACTTTATATCACTCGGTGGGAAAATTGCGGTTTTGCGCACCGTGCGTGAAACCGTGAAATAAAGCCTTTTACGATACTCGTGCGGTAAACGTTTTCGTAACTCGTGTGATTGCAACACTTGTCGGGAAAGACTTTTGGCACTAATGTCGTAATGTACTGTTATGCATCTATTGATTATAATTGATGGTTATTTGTACCACAGCAGATGTCCTTGAGGTAGAAAAACATGAATTGCAGTGGATTTGCAAAAATATTAACTGGCTTGTGCTAATTTTCGAAAAGGTTCGATCAGTCTTTTCAAAGACCGATCCGTAATTTTTTCCTCGACTTTGATGTATTAATGCTTATTGTCTTCGTTGAATGACGCTCGACGAATTCACCGTCTAGATATTCGATAGTATTTTCCATTTAAAAATGACAGCTGTTTGTTTATGAAGGAATTTCGTCGATAGATAAACAAAGTCTGTCTTTTTAAACGGTAAATACTATCGAATATCTAGACGGTGAATTCGTAAATCATCTTTCAAGGAAGAAAATGAGCCCGATGTATCACAATCGAGCGAAAATTCCGGATTATTCTTTGAAAAAACTGAACAAATAAGTATCTTTTCGAAAAATTAACAGAAAATAGTTAATATTTTTGCAAATCCATTGCAATTAATGTTTTTCTGGCTTTAAGACATCTGCTGTAACAAAAATTATCCACTATAATTAGACATTGCTATGATGGACGCATATTGAGAACATCTGCTGTAATACTGATACAACCATCGACTATAATCAACAGATGCATAACAGTAATTTACGATACTAGCGCGATAAAACTTTTTTACGTGCATAAGTTTGCAGCACGAGCCTCGGGCGAGTGTTGCAATCGCACGAGTTAAGAAAACGTTTTTCGCACGAGTACCGTACAAAATTTGACTTCACAAGGTGTGAAAATTGGGCTTGTATGCGAGGCGTGCGTAAAACTACCTTTTTCGCACCGAGTGAAGTAAAAGTTTGTATGCACGATTTTAAATATGTAGCACCCATTTAACTAGTGTGAAGCGCTGCAACTTCCGTAAAGGGGACTTTTCTTATTCTTTAAATAAGCAATATATTGTTTCACCAAATTCCATCTGCAGAGACTTTACACTATACGCAAAAAATAGAAGGTCTCTGGCTGATTTATATCCCAAGGAATTTTGACGATGTCCTTTTCGGGTCGAGGGTGGCTTATAATGGAGTGCGGAAGAAAGCAAAGGAAACGGTCCTGGGACGTTGAGACCCCCCGGATGCTTCTCTGCACTACCTGAGGCGAAAACTTTGCCGAGGTAGAAAACGGACGAGCAGCAGCAGCGTCGGAGGGGGCGCGGGTAACAGGCGTCTAATTTTGAGAGCGAGCGCCGGAATTCAAGATTGTTTCGGTAGAGGCCTGGACGCAATTAATTATCTCGGTGTGTTTCGTCTACGCAAGGCGTGGGCGAGAGAGCGCCTTTGAACACGGAGGCCCCGACAGCTGTCGCGTTCCAGGCCGTTCCTCCTCGCCGTCGTTTCCTCTATTTTTATGTATTTTTTTCCGAACTCTTCTTTTTCGGTTTCTACATCGTTCGTTTTTTTTTATTTAAAATTTCAGGTTCTCGCGAGGCGGAGTGTTCCCGGAGGCGCGCGTGGCAGCTGGACGATCACTCCGACAGCCGCGCACGTATCTTCTCTCCGTACCGAGTGAAGAGATCATCGTTCAACGGAATACTCCGGTGACGAAGACTCATTGCTTGTCGTCGATCCTAATCGGCGATAGTCTCGTACTTTCGCTCTGAAGTTTCTCGGGTAAAACGTGGGAAACTATATTGACTGTATCGGGTAATTACAGCGATGCCGTAACAGGATTTCCTCATAGTGACCCACAATGTTCTCTGAAATTGGAATATTTATTTATTTATTTATTTATATATTTAATAACGCGTTGGGCCCAACGTGAGATCCATGGCTTATAAATCACACAAAATTTAACACTAGCAGACAAGAAAAGAAATTGCGATTAACGCTTCAGGTACCGGGGACTGTTTGCCAATCGTAAAAGACAATGCTTTCTTTTGAGCACAGAAACGATACGGATGTTCGTAATAAATGTTCTTCTGCGTTATCAAAAAAACAACACTTCAAGGTGCGTCTGTGAATTTTTTCAGATTTTTTTAGCACGTTAACTCGTTATTCGAATCCGTTGAAGCTTGCGTCTTGGCAAATTCTCGCAATTAATAATAACTAATCAACTTAATTTATTAATTCAATATACAATTTTTTTGCACAATTTGGAGAAGTCTTAAGAGGCTTTCCTCGTAGCGATCTATAATGTTCCCTTAATCTCGAATGTACAGTAAACTTGTATTTTTCTTCTTGTTTCCAGACCAATCATCCGGAAAATCCCCCGCAAGAATACGATCTGCAGTCATCGGCAGGGGGAACGGCGGAGGAAACACCCGTCGAGATTCCTTGGCATCTTACCGACCGCCGCATCGGAGAATGTGCAGTCCGAAGCCGGGCAGACCGCGGCTAAATGCTGCAGATTCTCCGGACCCAACTCTCGAGAAGGAAAGAGAAGCATTTTACTGCATTCGCCGTGCGGTCCACACCGTCGAGCATGCAGAGCTCCTCCGCGAAGATGATCGAGGTGAAGAGACTCTCCACTAGAGCGCTCGTTCAACGTCTCTCCAAGGCGCCGAGTCTCGGAATTTTCCGTATCGGAACCGCGATAAGGTCGCCAAAAAAAAAAACGCGTCTCCATCCACTTCGCCGCCACTCTTGCGAAGATAAAAGAGCCCGCGGAGCTTCGGGGGAAAACGGTATCGGATAATACGTTTTGTTGCGTACTTCATAGAACGGTTGTCGCCGCGTCGTAATTGCGATAATTGCTATCAATAGCTTATTATTTTTCCAGACAGTGGAACGACCGGACAATACGGACGTTTTTGACCGGGCAACAACGTCGGAGTCTTGATTTATTTTTTTTTAAGAATTAACGCACAATAATTGGAGGAATAATGGCTGGCCGGGGTATGAAAAGAATCGAGCTGGATGTGCAGCCTACGAGGGAACTGTTCGAGCCGCTGAAGATCCCGGCGAGAACGCTCATGGGGCCGGGGCCGAGCAATTGTTCTCCCCGGGTACTTCGTGCCCTTGGAAATCAGGTTCTGGGACACCTGCATCCAGAAACTTGTCAGGTAAATGAGCCCTGTACGTGCCGGGATTGTTTCGAAAATTATTCAGCGATATCTTTTTTCATTCGCCGATTTCTATATCGACTGAAAAAAATTTAATTAAGTTGCGCGAGACCGAAGCTCAGAGATTCACTCGTGAGAAACTTTGGTCGGAATGAAAAGTAAAAAAAAAATTTTATCTCGTCGATAAGCAGTGTTCGGCTTGACCCGAGGCGAAAACTGATATCGGATTCTCGTGTTCGGCGCGAAAAAATACGCAATGTTGTGTGATCAAGCGTATTCTTTGAGACTCCGCGAGTTGACGAAAAAAATAATCATGTAAAGCGAATTAACGTTTATTAATTAGCCTTGAGATGACTTTTTTCTGTGCTAGAGCCAATGTATAGATTGACTGAATTAATTAATCGAATATTTTGAGAAGCAAGCGGGCCAGTTAGCCATAAGCCGTCAACATTTCTTCGTTTAACTAAGCTCTTGTGGCTGTGAGCATTAAAGCCTAAAGCTCACAATGCCGTCATCGTGAGTTCGATCCCGATTCTCACGTTAATTTTTTTTATGTTTCCAATCCTTTTGTAATGTTCATTTGCACGCTCTAGTGACGCCATAGTGGAGATACTTCACTTCCGGTTTGTAAACTTCATTTTTCAACCCGGAAGTGACGTATTTCCAGTATGACATCACTTCCGGTCGAAAAATGAGATGTTCAAACTGGAAGTACAGTTTGATTAAACGGGGCGGATCAACCGGGCGGCAGTTTAACCGTGCCACTCTTTTTTTTCCTTCTTCAGTAAACTTTTCTATTCGCAATATATTTTTATACAATATACATTATGTTTGTAAGTGTTATCTTTCTTTTATATGCTGTACCACTTCTATATGCGATGAAAGCCAAAATCTCGAGAATAAAGCGTATAGGAGTCATTTCGGATTTTCGAAATCCACTCCTGTGTGCTATGAAAGCCGAAATCTCGAGAATATAGCGTATAGGAGGGATTTCTGATTTTCGAAATCCACTTCTGTATCCTATCAAAGCCGAAATCTCGAGAATATAGCGTATAGGAGTCATTTCGGATTTTCGAAATCCACTTCCTACGAAAGCAGAAATCTCGAGAATATAGCGTATAGGAGTGATTTCGGATTTCCGAAATCCACTTCTGTATGCTATGAAAGCCGAAATCTCGAGAATATAGCGTATGGGAGTGATTTTGGATTTTTCGAAATCCACTCCTGTGTGCTATGAAAGCCCATATGTTTTAATTGTTTATACCATATGTTTTAATTGTTTATACCATATGTTGTAATTTTTTATACCATATGTTTTAATTGTTTATACCAAAACCGATGGACTTATATTTAATTGCAGCTCATGCAGGAGATCAGAGCAGGATTGCAGTACGCTTTTCAAACGCGAAACAGGCTGACCTTGGCGATAAGCGCGTCGGGCCATGGGGGTTTGGAAGCGTGTCTGGGAAACTTGCTGGAGGCCGGAGACAAGGTTCTCATCGTAGTAAGCGGAATTTGGGGCGAACGCGCCGCCGACATGGCCAAGCGAATCGGCGCTCAGGTTTGAAGAACTTTCATTTCCATGAATACATCTAAATGTTAAATAATTTCAAAAAAATGCAAAAATCGTTCAAAAAATCCTGTTAAAAATTCGCGCGGTGAAAATGATTTTTAACTGCGCGAAAAGTAAAAGCCAATTGGGACGTGCGAATTCGTTTGATCAACAGGTCGAGCTTATGGTACCAGAACTGGGAGTGGCCTTTACCCTCGAGGAGCTCGAGTCAGCGATGAGAAAGCATCGACCCGCCGTTGTGTTCGTGGTTCACGCCGAATCGTCGACCGGACTGAGACAACCGCTCGAGGGCGTCGGGGACGTTGTTCACAAGTAACGAATCAATGTGTGCCTTGCCAGCTCGTACACCTTGCGTCCAATAATCGTATCCTATTTTTATTTACAGATACGGAGCATTACTGATCGTCGACACGGTCGCTTCGCTCGGAGGCGAAGCGTTTTTCGCCGATGCCTGGGGCGTCGACGCGGTCTATACCGGAAGTCAAAAAGTCCTCGGTGCGCCGGCCGGAATTACTCCCATCTCTTTCAGTCCTCGAGCTGAGTACGTGAAGAAAAAGATCTCCAGCAGGTCAAGCGACCATCGAAAGACCCGAAAAAGGACTGGTCGTTCTGTGACACTTTTCGTCCGGAATAACGACCGAAAAAAATATAAATTGTCAGGTTGAGGATGGCTCGTTTTTCCAGTGTTGATCAAAAAGAAACCGGAAAGACGACCATGTTCAGAGATTTCCTTTGGGTCGTTCGTCGGGTTTTTTTTTGAAAAACGACTTATCGGAGTCCTCGGCCGAAATTAGCTTAGCCCAAATTAGCATTAGCTTTTATAAAGCTAATGCATTCACAGAGACTTCCCAAAGATGAAATTTCATTTCGAACGGAGTACGCGAAGAAAAATATCATTTTTCATTTTTTTTCACGCGGAGAAACAGACACGTTTTTCCGACGTGCAAAAAAAAAAAAGTTGAGGATCAAAGTTTTCATATCGCTTCCTCCTAATGTTCCTTTATTCGCAAAGCTTCTTGCATGAGAAAGCACTTTCTGTACTTTTGGCTTCCTCATAGACGAAGCTTTGCGAATTAGTAACATTGTAAAAAAGCAATAAAAATTTTATTTTTAAATTTTATAAGAAAGTGATACGAAAATAAAAATTTTCATCTTTTATGAGGAAGCGATATGAAAATTTTGTATTTTCAACTTTTATGAGGAAGCGGTATGAAAATTTTGTATTTTCAACTTTTTTTTCCCAAAGTAAAGCTTCCTCTACGAGGAAGCAAAAAGAGGAAAAAAAAGTGCGTCACCGAACGTTCGCAATATATTTCCTGGCTAGAGATCCATTGTCGTAAACTAGAATTCATTAGACCGTGAGAGCCGGCGCTCGCCGCCGCGGCTCCGTTTCGGAATATCAATGCGTCGTCGTGAGACACGGAGATTCGAGGGCACGGAGTTTTCCCGACAGACCAAACGTAGTCGACAAAGGACACATGCCCGTCGTGACTCGGTCGGCAGGCATTGCGCGGTTTCGTGAATCACACACGGAGAGAAAACACACCGGCTCGCTCTCGGTCGCGCGAGTTCGCCTTATGAATCTTTCATTCGATCCTTCCGCCGAGTTTCGCGTTTCGTGCCGGCTCGCACGTACGACGATCGGATTACGGCTCGTCCGACCGTCGGGTTTTTCGCGCAAGCCAGATGTCCTGAGAGATTCCGACGGGAACATTTATCGACCGATGAAGAGACCGTGCGCTCGAAATTTATGGTTTGATTTTTTTTTTTTTTTCATAAAAAAATCGGTAGCGGTAAGAACTGACCCGATACAACGCCTTCGCCTCCCACGACCGCGCGCAACCGAGAACGCACATCGGTGTGCGAGATAAAGAAACGGTTCCAAGCGCGTTCCCACGCGGCCCACTCACTGATAAAGCATTTCTTCGACGTTGCTGAATCGGGAGAATCGCTAGAGTGGAACTAACGATCGAGCCCGAGTGTGCACAGGGCGGTCGCCGCGAGTCAATGCAATTATACTTTCACCGGTGATTTCTCTCCATCGTGACCACGGGCCTTGCCACGAGAAACTAATATATTATTATTTGTATCGTTACATTTTTTTTTTTCAATTAAATTTATTTTTATTTATTTATATATTTTAATAACCCAGATCACGGGCTAGGTGGAAGCCCATCGCCCAAATAACCGTGTGAGGGACATCTATCGCAATACTCAGATTGTACTGTATAATCAAATCTTACATATGGGCGAATTGCTTTACCAAAACTATTGTTATTCTTAAATAAAAATTAATTTTTCTTAATTTTTTATATGAATTTTACTTTTTTAATTAAAGTTACTTTAATTTGTTTCGAATTACAAAGTTATATATGATAACTTTTTAATCACCGTATTATTTTTTTTATTAATTAAATTTACTTTTATGTTTTAAAAAATTTTATTTATTTCATTAAAATTTATTATTAAATTTAATTATATATTTAATTTAAAAGATTTGTTGTGTTCCAGGAAGAAGATCTTCTCCAGGAAGACGAGAGTGCCCGTGTACTACTGGGACATGACGGTGCTGGCCGATTATTGGAAATGTTTCGGTGACACGACATATTATCATCACACTATAAGCGCCACGTTGGTTTACGGACTGCGCGAGGCACTGGCGATTCTCGCCGAGGAGGGCCTCGAGGCGACCTGGGCGAGACACTCGGCCGCCAAGGAGAGACTTCATCGGGGACTATCGGCGAGAGGGTTCGAATTTTTCGTGAAAAATCCCGAGCATCGGTTGACGACCGTGACCGCGATAAAAATTCCTCCGGGCGCCAGCGGACCGATAATATCGCGAAGAGCGATGGAAAAGTACATCAAATTGTTACAACGTTAAAATCATAAAATCATGAAATCTTAAGGGTAATTTTTAAAACGTCGACGATTTATCTCCTAGATGCGCTGTCGAGATTTCCGGTGGACTCGGGCCGACAGTCGGCAAGATCCTTCGCGTGGGCCTCATGGGAATAAACGCGAGCCCCGATAACGTGGATCTTGCCTTGAAGGCGCTCGACGAGGGGGTCAAATTTTCCAGGAGTCAAAAGCTATGAATTGTATATATATATTCTTTTTTTAATAAAAAAAATAAAAACACAAGGTACAAACTACCCACAGATCGACGCAGATTCAATGAATTATCGGTCGAATCGCATGAAATAATTTTTGCTGTTTTATTCAATGAAAAATACTGAAATCGGCATACAACTTGCATCTAATTTAGAGAATTATCCGCGCCTTGTCCAGGGGCTGAATTCTTTTCTTACGTTCTTTGTTTTTCTTTTTTTTTGACAGAGATTTATTACAATAATAATAGTTATCTAGCAAATATCCAACAAATAAGGTACAAGTTGAGAAATTAACTTGGTAATAATAAAAATGAATTGCAATGCAGAGTTATACGGTGTGTAATGTTGTGTGTCAACTATTAACCAATAAACTAACCGGTTAATGGCGATGATATAAATCGATTAATATTATTATTCGCGATGTTTTTTTTTTCGTTTTTTCTACTTTTTTTTTAACGTGATAATAATAATTATAAATCGGTTTTGGCACAGTACAGAATAGCATCGGTTTCCGCCCAACTTCCCCACGATTGAACGTGTCCATCCTCTCCGATCGTCGCCCTCTTAGACTACGGTCACAAAAAAAAAAAAATAGAGTAATAATATACAAAACTTACAGATTATAGTCATTTTCAGTATCAAAAATTTTGACTCGCTATTTATTTCGACGTAGGCCGTCGGTACTTTTCGACAACGACCGATTTCAATGAGATTTCCTCGGAGGAGAGGCCTCGAGTCTCGACGAGGATCGTTTAACAAGGCTACAATTTCATCCAGCAAAATTGAACGCGTTGCTCGTCGCGCTTTTTTCGTTAGCTCGCCTCTTGGCATCTCCGCTCGTCTCTTCGATCGAATCGTCTTTGTCGACGGATCGGAGGTGCGCCCTCGTCGATCATTAGCTCTTTAAATAAAAACAATTGAAAGACTCTCGGATAAAAACCACACGAGAGCCTCGTCGATCCGCAGTCATTCCTATGCATACTTATGTACAAAATTCATATAGGATATTAATAATAAACGACGAATAATAATTGCCCGTGGCCTTAGATACTACAAGTAAAGCTCGTGATATAAACGAAGACGTTGACTGTTACAGGCACGTGGTGAGATAATTAAGGCACGATAGCTCTTCCTCGTCCCTTCCGTGACGAACTCTCGTCATAATCGGGCGTTTCATTAGCACGTTACATTACGACAATAATATTAATAATAATAATATTAATAATAATAATAATAATAATAATAATAATAATAATAATAATAATAATGATAATAATAATAATAAGAAACAATAATATAATACATAAGCTACTTTGTTAGCTTGTTTCCGCAACCCTGTGGCACTCCGATAATCCTCAGCATGCGTAAACGGTCAAATTTCATTTCGATACAATAATAATGAATTAATAAAAAATAAGAGACTCGTAGACGGTAACTACGACCTACGGTCTGTCCGCTGGGGGGCGTGGGTGGGTGTGGCGCGTAAACAAGATATGTGTACTGTAATAACGATAGAAAGGTAAATATATCGGTAAGAAACGGAAGAGCCAGCGTCGAAGAGCCGATGAGCCCGTCGGCCGCCCCTTCGGCTGCGCCATCGTTGACGATAGGGCATCGATATAACACTAGTAAATAATTAATATTACAATTACGATTATGATAGTAATAATTAAGCGGGATTTATTATTAAACATTAGCAATCGCGTAACGATAACTGATGCCGCCATCGAGGTTCTTCAGTCTTCTTTGGTTGCTGGGTAACTTGGTGAGGGTTGGTGGGTTATGTTCTTTTGCTTTGCATTTTCCTTTCGTGATCAAGGGGGAGGGCTGGGGTTGTTCTCTCGTATCTCTCATCGAGGACATTTAAAAAAATAATTATAAAAAAAAAGATGAATAGCTTTATTCAATTGCAATCTCCTCCGAGTTTAAGGAAAAAAAATCCTCTCTCGTTTCCGTCGGTCATATTCGCCGGATGGATTGTCCCAAGTACCCAGAGATCGACACGCGCGACTACGCTCTCTGCGATCGGGTCATTCGTGCCAGGACGTCCAGTTTCCGTTCCGCTCTTACAGTCTATTTTACACACACGCATACAGACACACACACACACACACGCACGCACGCTGACGATAAATTGATTGATCAATTGGTTAATGAAGGTGGTCGGTGATGCTGGAGACGTGACCGAGCCGATGCAGCTCCCCTCCCCGGACAGCGAGGAGGAGAGAGTAATAGTCGACGTCGATTGCGACGGCGCTCTTTAAAGTGTCATGGAAATGGTAAATAGCACCAGCAGCGGCAGAGCGATCTTTGCTTCCACGAGTGTGTTTCTGGCCCGACTCTCTTTCGGACCCCAGGATCGACTCTCGGGGCTCGAGTTAAACGAGATCGGTCGATCCTGGAGGGAACCGCTGGTCCAGAAGCTATATAGTTATCCTGTAGTTAAATCCTCCGGGTGACTCCGCGATCACGTCGCCGGCTTCCGTGCTGTTTTATCGGCGAACGCGGCGCGCAAGCCGGAGATGCGGAGAATTCATTTCCGTTTCTTCTTCAACTCAATTCTCGCGGTGTCACCGAATGCTTCGGCGGATGATGATTGCGATGATGTCTCCGCGCTCTGCGACACTGCGCCGTGCAACAGTCGTCCGGCTCCGCCAATGTCTCGCCGCGCTTCAGCTGATTCGCTATGGAATTGCACAGCGAGCGCGGACACCTCTTTCTGTCGCACCTCACCTCGCCGTTCTGCAAACAAATAATCGTTCATCAAAATCTTTCGCCAGATTAAACAAATGGTAAGATTAAAAAAATCGTAAGATTTAAAAAATTGTAAAATTACAAAAATCCTACGATTAAAAAAATGGTAAGATTAAAAAAATTCTACGATTAAAAAAATTCTACGATTACAAAAATTCTACGATTTTCGTACGGATCATACGGTTGAAAATCGGATTTTTTTTTAGATAATAAAAGAGCTATTTCCTTATCTAAAAGAACCACAGTCCGAAGTGTTATCGAAACGATCGAAGGTATCGTCGTCGATCGATTTGCCGTCTGATTGACTATCGCGTGATCGTCAGGTCGGAAGCTCGTGAGAAACTTCAGCCGTACGAGAATCGAAAAAATGAATTTTTTTTTGTTACCTTGCAACGACACTTGACACACTTCATCTCGCCGTGCGAGTGTACTCTGGGATGCCACTCTTTGCCATTCTCGTAAGGACCCCCCATTGGATACTTGCATCCGCCGGAAGAGAGAATATCCTCGGGAGTTCGTCTCGTCGATGCGGCCGCCTGATCGCGCGGCAGCATGTCACCTCCGGTCGATGCCGTCGTGACCGGCATCACCGGGCACTGCCTGCAGCAGGCCTTCTTGTCCGGCCTCACGGCGGTCTTCTCCTCGCACTCCAACGTCGGGCACTGCACTCTCGGACACTTGACTTCCAAGCTTACCGGCTGCAAAGATTTACCGACGAATATTAAATCGATTCGTCGTATCGTCGGAGATAGGAATAAAAAAAATTAATTATTATTAGAAAAATAAAAAATTTTACACTCACGTCGCAGGTGCAAACTGCACAGGTATCAAATCCGAAAGGGGGCAGATACGGATGCCAGGATGCTCCGGCCAAGTGAAACTGTCCAGCGAGTGTGCAACCTTTCGTCGTATTGGTCGCGTTGCTTTTTATCGTGGTGTTGGTGCTGCTGCTGATATTCATCGGAGGAGCTGCAATTATTTGTGCAAACGTGTCATTTCGTATTCTATGAGAAAAACGGTGCACTCATTTAATTGTCCTACTCGTTATAACTTTTTTCTTTACCACAATCATTATTATTATTGTGATTATTATTACGAGCTGTCCCTGGGTTGCCTACATTCCTAGAATCCTAAGTTCGGTTCGGCGTGTTCAACTGGTCAAAAAATCAAAATGAGATTTCCAAACCGGAAATGAAGCATTTCCGGTATGACGTTACTTACGCTCTAAAAATGAGATTTTTGAACCGGAGGTGACGTATTTTCCGTACGACGTCACTTCCGGTCTGAAAATCAGATTTTCGAATCGAAAGTGACGTATTTCCCGTATGACGTCACTTCCGGTCTAAAAATGAGATTTTCGAACCGGAGGTGACGTATTTTCCGTACGACGTCACTTCCGGTCTATAAATGAGATTTTCGAACCGGAAGTAACAAATTTCCGGCAAGGCGTCACTTCCGGTCTGAAAATGAGATTTTCGAATCGGAAGTGACGTATTTCCCGTATGACGTCACTTCCGGTATAACAACGAGATCTTGAAACTGTACGTGACATAATTTCGGTATGATTTCACTTCCAGTCGAAAAATGAGTTCGGACTTTATTAGACACGAAATTATGATCATAAAAAAAAATGAATAATCGGTATGCGGCTTGGAACACGCGTTCTAATTGTCCATTATATTACCATGGAGACTTGGGAATGATCGGCTTACCAGGGCATATGGAGCAGCAGTGCCCTGCCGGTGGATTTATAGGTTTGCCGTTTTGGCAAGTGAGTGCCGGGCAGGGTACGGGATCGCACTGGGCCAGTCCCCTGTAGCAGTGGCACATGGTGCACGGATCCGCGCTCGCGGTCCACTGCGTTCCCTCCTCGTAGAATCTCGTCTCGTGGAAGCACGCGCCGGTCTCGATCTCCGAGGTCGGCGGATGAAGATTGTAAGCGACCACGGACGCGACGTCGTTGTCGGCGTAGTGCGGCAGGCAGCTGAGCGGCGCCCGAGCCTTGAACGGCGCCTTCAGCAGTCTCCCCGTTTGCTTGTCCGTCACCTCGAGAAAACCGATGCCCGACTCGATGCGGAAGAGCTCCACCGGCGACAATCCCGTCACAGAGCCCTCGAGGATGTTCCCGGTGAATTCCTCGAGGAGTCTCCTGGCGACCGGCGCGCCCTGAACGAGCAGCGGCATCGTCTCCAGATAGAGCCGAAGAGTCCTCGGCTCGGCCGACGAGTGTCCGACGCTCGCGAGTCCGGTGACCTCGAGCTCGTAGTGAAGAGCGCAGTCGAGATCGACCGCCGCCCAGATGAGTCCGACCGGAGCGGGATGAACGGCTTCCTGGCTCAGCCTGCGGAGCAGCACCGGAGCGCTGGTGTCCTTCGCGTCGGCCACGGGTCTCTGGACGAGCCTTCCACGCAGCAGCGAGCCGAGATGCGAGGCCGCGACGACCGACAACTCGCCCTTGAAGAGCGGCTCCAGAAGACGAGGTCCAGGTCGCTCCAGCGAGCCGTTCGCCAGCCCGCCGACGAGACTCGGCGTCAGATCCTCCAGCTCGGTGCGCCTCTTGCCGCCATCGTCGACCAGCGTCACCAGGGGACTCTCCTCCTCGAGGCCGATTATGTGAACTCCGTACCTGAGCGCTCCGAACCGGTCTAGGAAGGCCCAGGCCAGCCCGGAAGCGCTCGACGCCGACTCCGACGACAGGAGAGCCTGGTACATGTCGCAGGTCGCTTTGGGACCGACTCCGCCGTTCAGTCTCAACGCCCGAGGGTCCTTCCTCGAGCTTATGCTCAGCGAGAGTTTTCCTCTCGTCAGAAGACGCAGGTCGGCGCCGGAGAGCGCGCTCCTCACCTCACCGAAGTTCAACTCGTTTGACGGTTTCTTTATTACTATGTCCTCCTGAAGGACCACGTAGTCCTTCTCCGTGTGCTCGAGGACGACCGTCACCGCGACGTCCGCCACGTCGTTGGGGAGAAAAACCCCGTTGAAGACGAGCGATATGTGGACCGACGGCGCCGAGGCCGACGAGGCTGAAACTATCGCTGTCGCTCCTGCGCCGGACATCAACGACCTGTCGACGCCGAGACTCGGCTCGAGCAACGCGGAGAATTGCTCGCTGGAGAGACCTCGGTATCTCGAGAGTTGCCCCGTCAGGATCGCCGTCGCCTCCCAGACCAGCGCGACGTGGAGACGCTCCTCTCGGAGAAGCTTCCGGTAGTCGCGCGGCACGCGCCTCCACACTCCGCACAGCTTTCCTGTCGCGTTCTGGTAGACTCCGCCTATCGGGTCGATCGTTTGCTCCTCGAGGATGCTGCCCGTGTCGTCGACGAACTGAAGACTTCGAGGACGCGGCGTCGAGCCGCCCAGGTAGAAGGAGTAGTAGAGGTTCTTTCTGTTGAAGGTGAAACGTCCCGTCGCGACGAAGTTGTAGGCGTTGTTGTGCACCAGCGACGGCGTTTGGTCCTCGCGGCGGAGAGACTGCGACGTTCTTCCGGTTATCAGCGTTCCGAAATCTGAGGAAGAAAATTTTTTTTTAGTTTTGTTTTTGTTTTTTGGGTTTTTAATTTTATTTTTTGGTTCGGTCAATTGGCGACTTTTTTTGGAATACTCACGTTTGAGACTTCGCTCCTCTTCCTCGGAAGTCAACTGCGCCGGGAGATCCTGGACGATGTCCGGACCTGCGAACAGAGAGAGGACATTTAATAGGACCGAACGGGGGACCCGAAAAAGCGGACGGTAAAGAAGGTTTCTCTTTTATTTTTGATAGACATTTATTTTCCCAAGCCCATATAGCAATTTTTTTAAATCGTTTTGGAAATATTTTCAATTTTTGAGATCTTAAGGAGGTTGGAGCGAGTGGTGTTCATTTTGCTTAAATTCGAGAAATTCGGGCAAGAATTGCAAAAACTTCCCAATGTTATAAAAATCTGAAAAAAATGCATTCTTATTATAGGCACTGAAAAGATTCATTTTGCATAATAATCATTTCAAAATATTATTAACAAATTGATGAAAAAAAAATTGTTTATCAAAGTATGTGGTAACTCAACTTTATTTTTTAATAAAAATGATTCGTTCATTTTTCGGTATACGTATGAATTTTTTCAGATTTTTATCTTTATCTTGATTTTTCTTGTTTTTTACATGGAAAAATGTGCAAAAGTCAAAATAAAGATAATAATCTGAAAAAATTCATACGTATTCCGAAAAGTGAACGAATCATTTTCATAAAAAAAAGTTGAGTTACCACATATTTTGATGAACAATTTTTTTTTCAA